>NXFV01001734.1:0-56489 GCA_002803225.1 Gamarada debralockiae
GAGCAGCAGCTGTACCACGGCCTCGTGCCCGTTCGCGGCCGCCCACAACAGCGATGTCCGACCATATTTCTCATCCTTCGACTCGACTTCAGCACCTGCTGCAAGCAGTAGCTTGACGACCGCTTCGTGCCCATTCTCAGCCGCCCACAACAGCGGCGTGCGTCCATCGTTATCTTTCGACTCGACCTCAGCGCCCTTCTTGACCAGCAGCTGTAGCACGGCCTCGTGCCTGTTCTCAGCCGCCCGCGACAGCGGCGTCCAACCATACTTGTCCTTCGACTCGACTTCAGCGCCCTTCTCGAGTAGCAGCTGCACCATGGCCTCGTGCCCGTTCGCGGCCGCCCACAACAGCGATGTCCAACCATATTTCTCATCCTTCGACTCGACTTCAGCACCTGCTGCAAGCAGTAGCTTGACGACCGCTTCGTGCCCATTCTCAGCCGCCCACAACAGCGGCGTCCAACTATCGTTGTCCTTCGACTCGACCTCAGCGCCCTTCTTGAGCAGCAGCTGCACCACGGCCTCGCGCCCGTTCCCAGCCGCCCGCGACAGCGGCGTCCAACCATGCTTGTTCTTCGACTCGACCTCAGCGCCCTTCTCGAGCAGCAGCTGCACCACGGCCTCGTGCCCGTTCGCTGCCGCCCGCGACAGCGGCGTCCGTCCATCTTTGTCCTTCGACTCGACCTCAGCGCCCTTCTCGAGCAGCAGCAGCGCCACGGCCTCGCGCCCGTTCGCTGCCGCCCGCGACAGCGGCGTCCAACCATACTTGTCCTTCGACTCGACCTCAGCGCCCTTCTCAAGCAGCAGCTGCACCACGGCCTCGCGCCCGTTCCCGGCAGCATACCACAGCGGCGTCCGATCATAACTATCTTTCAAATCCAGACTATAAGTACGATTAAGCAGGGCATTTACTGCGTCTTCCAGCCCGAAGTATGCTGCAACGTGTACTCCTGTCATATGCCTTGGAAATTCTTGGCTGTAATTTGAATGTTCTGAGTACTGCTTAACGGCTATTAATGCTTGACTCGATGCCTCGACTTGAGGATTTTTCTCGAGAAATTTCACAACACCCGGACAGGGAGTCGATGCCTCGCGAGCATGATGTCCCCAGTTGTGTGCGGCATAGTCGTAGAGTAGATTTGACCGCAGCCGCTCCTCAAACTCCTCGTCTGTTTGAGAGAATCCTCTATCGAAGACGCTGAATGAGAGATATGTCACGCAGCTTGTCGTGATATCGGCCTCTGCATTTGGAAACCATTTTTTCTGCGTTCGCTCGAAATATTCTTGCGTTGTGTAGTGGACTAACCGGATAACATTGCTCTCTTCATCGACTGTGACCAATCCAGCACACACCAAGACCATGTCTTCTACTCGACATAGGTTCTCTTCATCAAGTTGTGACTCCTCAGCCTCTACAGCAATGGCGTGCTCAAGTTCGGATATAGTCAGCGGCCTCTTTGCACAGGTGATCCACGAGAGGACCTGTTTCGCAAGCTCTTCTTCGTCTGTAAGCTGGCCTTCAATTCTCTCCATGGCGTCCTTGTATGCATAGTCATATGCCTCGGATCCGGTCGGGAGCTTTTTCAAAGCGGTACGGATAGCCTTTGGGGATTTTTTTCCTTTCAATGAATCAAGATAAAGCTGTGCAAGTAAAAACCTATGAGGTGTAAGCGTTATTCACCGAGAATATAGGAAGTCACGTACATCCCATCAACTGCCTTTATAATTTTGGTCTTTATTTCATCTTGCAGCTCTGAACTGCGTAGTACACATCCAGGCAGCTGCGACATATGGCCATCTAGGTATCTCTGCACATCTTGTTGGCTTGCCCGGATCTCTAACCGCATGCTTTCTCTGAGCTTTTCGTTAATTTCTGGAATATATCTCGAAGTTGCAAACAGACTTGCTTGGCACTTCGCCTGGAGGTTGAAAATCTCTGATAGGAATCTCATTCGGCAGCCATCAGATACTTGGCATTCATCAAGTGCGTCGGCAATAATAAAGACTCTCGAATACATGGCAGCTACTGACTGGAGAGATCTCGAAATTTCGTCAAGTGATGGCCGCGTCCGTTTAGCCTGGTGTCGATCATAAAGAGTTTTCAGACTTTCCGGGACAGAAGACTGTTCTTGAACAAACTGCTTCAGAAGACTTGCGAGTAAGTCTTCTAACTTTTGTTCGTGCTGCCGTCGGAAGTTGTGATACAGATATGCGATGCCAACGCTGCTGTTGTTTTGAAATCTCGTATTTAGGTCTTCTACTACAATTGACGTGAGAATTGTCTTCCCCGCTCCGGGAATGCCTGGACAGAATAAAGTCTGCTTGTCCGTCCGCAGCCACGTCTGGAACTCTGCTGAGTCAAGAAGCCATTGGCCAGTCCCTGCCTGTCGCCGACTTATGAAATCGCTCTGTTGAGGAGCATAGTCGACTGGGGTGAGCCAGTCGAGGATGGTCTGACGTTCTTGATCTTCTTGATGCCGCACTAACGTAACCACGTTGTCTCGAGTAAGTCGGCTAGTGAACGCGTTTAGTAAGCCAATGTTCGTGGTAATGCGGCTCCGAAGCTCCCTGATGTCTTCCGGTTCCCACTTAAGTCTCTTCCACACTCTTTTTGCCCTTTTGCTGACACTCCCATGGCGTGACTTTAATTCTTCATACTCGTCTAGTGTGTGTTCCAGCTTATCAAGAACATTCCGGCAACCATTAACGATCTCCTTCAGCTCCGTCTTTTGTTCGATGTGGAGCTCGTTGTGGAGTTCGCGTTCGGAGAGGACGATTTCGACATCTTGAAGGACAATGGAGAGGCTCCTAACCCTATTTCCTCAAAATAGTCAGCATTCTCAAAACACTAGTTGGGACAGCGCACTCATCGGAAATGGCCTTGAATTGGCTTGGCGCATCGACGAATTCCTTCCGGATCTTGTTGGCAAGCTCGAGTGTTGTGATAAAATCGCCTAGACTAAAACCAAAGCTCATTGTGAGGTGAATACAGCTTAGTTACTACCACTTGCGAAAGTGAAAGAAGATCAAGGAAAGGCAGAGAATAACCTTAGAAGATTCGTTACGTCGGGGCTCGGAAACACATCGTCCGTATGCAGCCTCGTGAGGCTGAGTTTGGCGGGGTGTTAGGCGCGTTTTGCACACAGCCACATTCGCTACTTTAAACTTGCGCAGGGGTAGGTCATATAGCATAGTCAACGGTGGCAATACTCAGGGTTTTACGTATTCAGGAGTAGAACTTTTGGATGGAGGAAGGTAGAATTTTTTGATGGAGCGTCACGTTACGGTACAAACACGTGATGCCACACCTGCTTAAAGTAATGGTTCTGTAGTGATGATGAAAATTAACAGAGGAGCATCAGACCATGCGGTACCCGATGTCTAAACCTGGGCAATACATGCTAGAAATATTTTATATGAAAATCAAAAAAATAAATTCTAATAGGCAACGTATATAAACATCAGACATCCTAAGCCCCTGCGGACCAAGTCATTCACACATGTTTGTGCAAGGAGGAAGGATCCCGTGAATTATACTATGTAAATCTCTGTTTGGCATAAGTTTAAGAAAGACTTTCATACATTGACTGCAAAGGGTACTTGTCACTGATCCGACTCTGTTAATCTCCCCGAAGTTCAAGTGAAAGATGGAGGATGCTCACTTAATATCAACACTTCCAAAGTCCTTCTCAAGGTTCTCTTAGCAGATTTACAGTGAAAGCTTTGAAGCATTTGAAGGGGTGGGCGAACGAGGCTGTTGAACCCCCTTAAACGTTTAGACGATTTCTCTAGGTCAACCCTACGTTTATTACCCCGCGGACTGGCGTCACTTGACCATTTCCAATCTAAACCAACCCGGAGATCTTCAAAGTCAGTAACATGATTCGCAGAATAAGAAGAGCTCAAGCCTTTTAGCTCTCTACCACTTAACCGTTCAAAGTTCGCCATCATGCGACTCCGAAGATTGTTCAAGTCTACAATTGAGAGCTTTTCTTCCACCCCAAGTTTGATAGGTTCTCATCCGCTGACACCATGGCAAATAACCAGTTCACTTGTCGCTGGGCATTCTTCACTCTTTCCACCATCACAGGCGTCTTCGCACCAGATCTCATCCACCCCCCGCGACTCGAACGATCCTATGAAGCATGAAATTGTTGCTCTCTCCACCACGGAGTCCTGCGAAAGAGCCAAGAAATGGCTAGAATATCAAAAGGTCCCCAATGCCAAGTCTGCGAAGATCTTCCACTCATGGGAAGAGATGTTCAAGCCAGGCGACTTTGATATCATCTAAACTCGACTCCACATCCATTGCATTACCGACATGTAAGGACGGCCCTCTAACACAAGAGAAACATCCTTGTTGAGAAGCCTGCAACAATGAACCAGGCACAATATGAGAAGTTACGCCGGTATGCGGAGGATCAAGACGTTGTCTTAGTGGAAGTTATGTGGACACGATACCTACCAGCGATGAAATACCTGCGGAAGAAACTTATCCTGAAGATTGGCAAAATCAAGCGGGTCTACGCCGAGTTTTCCTTTCCAATTTAGAGCCAAATATGCCTTCATCATCAATGTTCTTGGACAAGTAAGCTGGAGCCGGAGCGCTGCTTGACCAAGGCGTGTATGCGTTGACATGGGTTGATCTAGCGCTCAGTTATGGATCGAAGGATGCGAATATCAAAGTCGTGTCTGCCAATGCGATGCCAAACAAGAAGGGGGAGATCGAGGCCGATGATATTAACAGTCATTTGGACGAAGTCAGAGAATGGCACACAATCAGCTATTGAAATTGTCACAACAAGCATGACACCGGTGTGCTCGAACAAACGCGAAATTTATGACAGACTCCAGACGAAGAAATATTCTCCTTCAGTGAGGATTGAGGGAGAGTATGCGCAAATCACAGTCCCCTTCCCTCCTATTCGACCGCAAGAGTTCCACATCCAGTGGTATGGGGCAGATTATCTGGATGAGAAGGGACACGAGAAGGATGAAATCATCAAGATGCCAGTTAAGCTTGGGGTATCTAGTACCAGTTGGATGTAATTGCGGAGAGCGTTGCTGAGAGACATAAGAGTAAGCCCTTGAAAGGCGAGGTCATTGGCGGGAAGGAGAGCCTGGGAATATTGGGTTGGTTGGATCGGACAAGGCAGCAAGCTGGTATTATGTATGACCCTGAGCTGGAGGAGATATGAGAGGGCAAATGTGCTTTAATGACATGCTACTTGATTCCGTTTCGCTGCATCTTTGCATGGGGTGATTTGTTCTCTCTCACGGTTCATCACTACCTGCCCAATTTCTGGCTGTTTATAATAAGCATTTCCTATCACTCTCGCCCTAACTTAAGGCAAAAATCACCTTCGGGGACTGGTACTGTAGGATGAAGCTGGGCGAAGTCACCACTCCACTCACGCTCGTCGTCTGTTCATTTGCCTTACTCTCTTCCACGTATTCTCCCTCCTCCTGACCATAGTTGCTTCAGAGCATTTCTTTATCATCATTATTCCTAATTTAAGCGTCTTTCGGACATTATTCCTAGTCTTATGGAGATCTCATTCGGAATGCTATTCAAGACCTTCCTTTACTATCCATCTTGCGCCCTCACAGTCTCCTCTTTCTCACCCCGACACAATCCTATCGCCTGTATCTCCAACTCAGAACTAGCTGAACTTGTACTGTGGGCCTTCTCAATGGTCCGCAATGTCTGTCGAACAGCAGCTTTTAATGACTGAGTCAGCTTCTCTACCAAGCCTTTTTCTCAAGAGCAAGTCTTGAGTGAAGTTGGAAGGAAGCCAAGTCTCAACCTGCAGCTCTGGCAGTGAACGGGATATCGATTCATGACCGAACAATGACTCCTAGACGTCGATCTACTTAATCCCCTCCTCCAATCCTCGAACCCATCATTGACCCGTCCATCCTGCTAGAGCCAAAGTTCGGTTAAGCGAGCAGCTTGAGAGATCTATAAGTTGCAGACCTAGAAAATTACTTCAAGAATGACATGCTCGCTGATACTGACCACTACTACAGTGAGTCGAAGAGTTAAAGTTGTTAGTGGCCACGGAATCTGAGAAACATTCGTCCTTGGTTTTTACATTGGAGGAGGGGAACACAGAAGAGGAAGTTGCAAGGAGATTTGGAAGTGGAGTGTGTGCTTCAGCGGTTTGCTTTTGAAATCCGAAGTTGATCTTGTAGCACTTCCTTGGAACTGGCTGAGGTTTGTCGTGCGACAGTGAAACCGAATGATGTCCTGCGAACAGTATTAACCACGACGGAGTTAAATCGAGTGTTTGAGTCACAGAGCGCTCGGTACCCCTGTTGAGTAGGTGTAGAGTGGTAGACCGCCGTGATAGGCATGATGTTGGTTCGTTGATTTAGTTGAGTGATTCCTGCTTCGCTGAACTCCATCACTCGTTGGAATTCCGGCTCGTTGATGATCAGTATACCTAATGCCTTCACAAGGTTGGTCTTATAGTCATATCTCCTTGTCAAGAGGATCATATTACAAGATAGTTCTTCCACTCTCTCCGTATCATCAAAATAAAACGGAAATTTTACGACGGAGCCGGCTTGCATAACCCCTCTCTAAATTCGAAACCGAGTTCACAAGCAAGTCCTCCACACGTCATGGACACTCGATCAAAGCCTCTCTTTGTCGTCCATCTCTATTCTCTAGAGACAAATTCTCCCTTGCCAAGTCTTCCACAGTTCCAGGAGTAGTCGAGATCTGTCGAACGACAGAGACACCAAAGGCTTTTTCGCGGCCAGGATTAACCACGAAAACACAAATTCAAGTATTTTGGGTCAGATGAACAAACAGTAGAGTACGATGAGTGTTCATTGTTCTTGTTGAGCGACTTGCACTGTGTTCACATAGTGCTGGGTCATCATGACATGTTCAAACTCCGGCTCGTTGAGATCAAATAACCCTTGCCGAGCTTGGTGGTATGGCCAATCTCCTTGTCAATAGGATCGGTTTCAATATTACTGCTCCCCAAGGATCTTCATAAAGCCGCTTAAAATACAGGACAATGGCGATTCAGTTCACTTCCTCTTAGTAAGATACATGCCATTCAAGCGCCTTACTCCCCTCGCTCAAGTAAAATGGGCGACGAGGAAATCCTATGTTCAAACACAGAAAAGTAACTACCACCCACTGAAATACTACCCACCAACGTGAAAGTGGAGTTCGGATATTTGGTTCACAGATTTGTCAAAGACAGGGCAAGCAAGGTATCTCTGACTATAAATCCGAACCATTTGTGTACTGATATAGTCTCTCGCTGATGTGATTCTAGCGGCAGCGACACCGGATGGGTGTGTAGATGGCTGGAGAGGGCTCAATGAACGTTTGGAACTGAGAATCACTCAACCCTCCGGAAAAATTTCTCAAACAACAGATTCTATATTTCAGGTTCGTAGCTGCTTGGCTAGCCAAAATTTATCTGTGTCGAAGGAACAGTTGTTGTCATTTTTTGACTCGCTGCTTGGTATAATCATTGTCAATCAATGTAACAGAATCCGAAGGTTTGAGATTTTGAGGATACATGACTGAACTCAAAGCCGGTATTAAGGACATTGTACTGTGCCAAAACACTTGAAATCAGTCTCCAACTAACTCACCCAGTCCTTGTACGTAAACTCTATGGGATGCTTCTCTGCGGTGATTGTAGAATGCGCAATTGCCATCGAGTCCGGAGAATTATACAGTAGATGTTCCTGGAATGCGAGCACTTTGAAGCTTGGCGGCATGGCTGGCAGAAAGTTCTATGATCCAGGACAGTGGTGACGGTAATCGCTCTTTGAGTTTGAGCAGTTAGGATCCATAGTGTTCGGATACCGAGACTTAAATGAGAAATGAGAAGGGGTGAATGTTTTGAGACTGCCCACAGCTGTCAACTTGAATCTCAGAGTGAATTGTAAAGTAGTGGATAGGTAGAGACATGAGGCCAGAGCGATCTCCTACTCTTGAACAGGTATAAGTAGGGCCACTTTGCTAATTCTACTCTCCTTCACACTTCAGAGTCAAATTCATGGAGTCCAACTGTAGGCTGTTCCATCAAGGAGAGTTACTTGTACCCTACAATAAAAGTTCACCACCTGCAGCGGGCAAACAGGACGTTCAGAGATTTCTTACGAATTACGAACTAGACATGATGAAATTCCGTTGCCGTTGATCCTCGTATTATCGTGTCTCATCTCATTGTCGCTTGCTAGGCTTGATACTTACATAACGAACTGTTAGGAAGCCGCGTCCCACGAGATCTGCTCTGTATATAATTCTAACAGATGGTTTGTACTTCAAAGAGCCGATAGATTCCTCACCCGGCATGGTCATCGGTAAGACGCAGTTTATGACCTGCTCCGAGACTCAACTTGACAGTGTCGGTACGGAGATCAATGTAGATATGTTCATCCAAAGAGATGGCTTACGCTTTGCACAGGAACAACGTGCAGATAGACTCACCATAGTAGTGGTGCCTGAGCAGCAGTCTTCTTCGGAGCAGTCTCTTGCTTGGTGGAAGCATGCTTGTCTCTGAAGAGCTCTCATTTTCAACTGCTACACTGTGGGGAAATACTCGGACGTCCCTCGAGGACCTGCAGTAGAACTTTCGTGGTACGTCGCATTCTAAGTGAGGCTCCTGACAAGCCGGGCCACTTATGATTCAGAATCATCTGTAGACGGGAAAAGAAGTGGTACGACAAGTAATAGGCGAGGAACAAAAAGGGGCTTCGAAGGTGATGCCACGTGACTCATAATTGCTCTGTACTTAAATACCCATTCAAACTCAGTGTGGCGATACTCTATCACATGCAGCACCTTCCAATTCATGCCAGAAACAGAATGGAATTGTTGAACGCCCTGCCTACCCGATACTAACACTTGTTTGATGCATGTGAATCTCGGGCACATGTCACGTGCGCCAGCCTCGTCATCCCAACAAACTTCGCTTCCTATTCGTCCCTTACGAAATGTGCCCTGTTCAATACTCTTTTACTCAATCCAACTCGCCACCACTCACCCCCAAGATCTCGATCAATCTCACGAGATACTTACAGGGTTACACTCGGCTTTGCTTAAGCAGCCTCTCAGCAGAAGCGACATCGCAAAGGAGGTCGTCTGGCTCTCCTCATATGATGACTTTAGGTATCAATGCCACTCACTGCTCGTGATTGCAGACAACGGATATCCGGTGCGGTGTTGAAAATGGGGCGGTCAACGTGGCTGTCTCAAAAGCACAAGACAAACTGGAAATAAGTACGAGGTCTAGACGAGGCTGAATGGGTAAGTGCAGGCGGTGATGCTGAGACATTCGAGGCAGCAGGCGGCTAGCATGTGGAGGTGGTTCATCTCTCGATATGATGATTAGATTGGACGCGGGGGCTGTGTGAGATTGAACGTGAAGTCACGAGTTGAAGCCTCGACTTCTGCTTGGATGATTGCCAAATTGTGTCGAAATGTGCAGCTGCCTCAAATCCCATCCCACTGTCAAAATTCCAGATATCTTGAAACGTGAAGTCAGGCAGGCTGCCATTATTGAGCGTCAGTAGTCATCCACTCAAAGATATCCAGATCTGGCAGCTCGATGTCTCTCATCTATGGTGAATGGAGGGAGACTTTAGTAATACGCTGATAATTATCCCGAGTCCAAATGCATCAATCTGGGGTGTGTCTGTTCCCTGAAGCGTTGGGCTTCAACGCGTTCGTGGTATATCCGTTTCTTACAAACAGCAGATGGGTGAATTCCATGTGACGACATCGAATATGCCGCGGTGGCACCTGTACCTTTCCATCGCAGGACGGTAGTTTGAGCGATTTCGCAGCAAGTGGTGGATCATGCAGGTCGTTTTTGTCCTTTGGATCGGGGGAGATGCAGCCATCTGCAAGAACACAAGCAGTTTTGGTTTGGATCAAAGGAACAGAAGACGGTAGGCTGCCAGAATTTGACGGCGGAATGATGATGAGTGGCAGAATGGGAGTGGGGAGGCTGCCGACGTCAGGCCGCAAATCTGCGCCTAAAGGAGAGGAGTTATGTGAGTGCGGCTTCATTTGATGGGGCACCAGGGCGTTTTTCGAAGAGGGGAAACACCCGGCATCCCGAGGCGGAAAGGAAATGACTCGGGTCTGTTGCAGTATTTGGGTTTCCGGTTTCTGGAGTTTGGGATTTGGAAAGGGGTTTCTCCGTATCTCAACAGGAGGGTTCGTTTACTTGCTTTTTTCAATCTGGATCAGGAGGTCTAGATCAGAGGCCCCCTAACGGTCAGTGATCCTCGTCCGCGGACTCGGTCATCCTTCTGGCTTGTGTGAGGAGTGCTTTGGGAGCAGGTGGAGAGTATCAACAACATTTTCAGGGTCCTCGTCCTCTAGCCAACGGTTGTCCCTTGATTTTGTATCAGATATCGAAAATTGGCTTTTTGTAACGGGCGGAGTCGTTTTAGAAGATCCAATTTTCGCAGCGGTAAAAGTTCTTCGTCTGATCTTCCAGATTCTCTTCATCAAACTATTCTGCTTTTGTGATGGCGTCGACTGTTCGTACCATTTAGGAGAAAGAATAGATTGACGCTTGCTACATTGGGGAGTAGTGCGAGTTTCTTTTTTGGGGACCCTTGGGGACCCTTGGGATCTCTCCCTCAAAATCTAGATTTGAACGTGACGACCAAATCAGCGATTCCCCTTTTCCACCGTTTAAAACTTCGTGACCTGTAAAAACTCAGGATGGGAGTGTGATGGGCCTTTGTCAGCGAAACGCAGTGAGATTTTGAAGGCGCATCCAACGAAAGAGCGAAAGACCGTGATTCTGATGGTTTCGAAGATGTGGCTTGAGACTCTCCGGGTTCTTGCGCCTCAAAATGCTCTGATCAGAAACAGGGAGTGATTCGATGGATGGAAATCTCGGCTGTCCGGCTTGAGGGGATGCGCTATTCCACGATGCAGCTTTTCTTACCAAGCCGCCGCTGTGTCGTGGATTCACGGGTGCGATTTGCAGCGGAAAAAGTGCAATTCGTGTGCCATGGAAGAATGGGTGGGTCATGATAGTCATCAGGTACAAAGGTACAGTCGGGGGATGGGTGTTCTTCCAGAATAGTACCAATTTGGACGTTATCTACTGTAAATGGGAGCGAGATGCCTATTTGCTCAAAGTGGTGTGGATCGTGACTCGGTCTCCGTGAATGGGGAAAGAGAAGGGCGGAGAAGAGATACCTCCGTAACAGGCGCGATCGTGGGGTTTTAGCTGTCTTGTAGAGAACTTAGTAGGTGGTGCTTCTCTTGGCTAAGTTGCGTGACTCGAGTCTTGACTGCTTGACCCATTGGAATCCACTGAGGGTCTCCTATTGAACTTCCGATTTGAGCGATGAATGAGAAGAGTCTATCTATTTTCAAGACATCAGAGACAGGTCTTGTGCTTGCTAGCAGTTGTAGCCGTGGACCACTATTTGTTGGCCGAGAGATGGATCAAAGTCTCCACATGAAGCAAGCTTTCTTGACCGCGGGAAATGGCCTTCACAAGTTCTCTGGTTTTCTTGACGATATCGTGACTCAGTTGATATTCGCCCCTTTCGTAGTTTGTGTCACCCCATCAAGATTATCTGTTCAAAACTCGTGACTGGAAATGATCGAATGGCTGACGATGGATCAACCCTACTCAAGCCTGCAAGAGGCAAAGTTGTGCAAAAATAATAATTGGTGACGATGTCAAGCCCCCGTGTTCGCCAGTAAAATTGAATTTAGGCTGGCTCCCGGTCCCAATGGCAACATCTCGTTGGCCACGTTGGCCACCGCCTTTCCACGGAGGCGGAGAAGTATGGGAAGGATTGGGTAATCACAAGCAACGCAGTTCTCACTGGATGAGAGCCTGCTGACTGGAGGAGATTCAGGATGGGCTTTGTCTACGCCGCTGAAATTACGAGGCTTTGCGTATCCATAATCCCGTACGTGATAAGAGGTGTAAGGAAAGGCCGAAGGGGGCACACACCGCGTTATCCGTATGGCAGGATGGGCAGAGGTTAAAAACGTATGAGTTGTGAGTCTGAGTCTGATGATGAGCCTTGGCTTGTTACGTAGGGGGGCAATTCAAGGAGGAAGGTGGAAGTGAGTGAGCAAAGCATCCAAAATTACATGACTGAATCACCACGTATCAATTATACTGTAGTAATGATGAGAAGCAAGAATGTAAATTATTTTTTTTCGAGTCATCGCCGCCCAAGGTACAAAGGATATCTGTTGTTGGGGATGGGATCTTCTTCTCTGCAAAAGCTAGGATTCCTTTCCCGATGAAAAACTCAACCAAGACAGCCTACCCTCCATCGTGTGGTGGTTCGTTCACCTGTGCGTGCAGCGTCGAAAATTGTCGCTAGAGAAGTTCCGCTTGCTTGCCGAACTCCCTCCCAATTTGCTCCGACCCTTCCACGCCAACCCTAGTGGTCTCTTCTTCCTCACTCTAATTATTCACCCTTCCATTTCCACTCCATCACTCCCTCCACTTCTTAGGTGAAGAAGTGAGATCATCCACCCTCATCTTCTCCCTACCCTCCTCTCTCTCCTCATCCTCCTCCAACAATTCTTCTTCGTCGATACGACCTCGAAAGGCAGTGTTCGACTTCTCGACGTCAGGATTGCAGGTCCTCTTTGACCGTTCCGACACAGGCGTGCAAAAGGTGAACTGGGCAACCGGGATCACAACGACGACTACCGACGAGCGTCAGAAAGCATCAGGTTCGTGCAAAACTTTCATACACTCCAATTCCATACTGGGTTTATTGTACAATTTCGACGATCATCGACTGCACGAATTCCGAACACTGTTGCGCAACCTATATCGAATGACGATCGCGAGCTGAAGGCGAAAATATCTTCTGGCCACTTTCGACATTCCACACCTTCGAATTTTCAATTCCACAATAACCATCCTGTGTTCTGGATCCTTCTGCCACCTGAAGAGGTCATTGCCTTCCACCAGTCCGCCATTTGTATCACCGTCCAAACCTGCATCGCGAGGCGTGTCAGAATCGGCACTGACTGAGATCTAAAATCAGAACATTCGCTGACTTTCCCTAAGACCGAACAGAACATCAACAATACTCGGACAATACAATCATCGCCGCATGGTCGGTTCGATCTGAAAGCGAGTATCGGTGTCTAAGCACTGTTTCTTTACTGCGACGTCGTGGTTGAATTTTCGATCTCTTCACCTTTGCGGTCTTACCAAAGTTCTGTACCTTTTCGACGGCACTGATCTATGGCGGATTCACGACAATAATTATTCTCTGCAATTTCGCTCCTTCCTACCTCTCCGTCTCGCACTCAGCGTCGGAACTTCAACCTCCTCGCTCTTGGAACAGCTCCTTGCCCACACACCCTCGACGTCAACCGCTGCCACAAGAGTAAGAAGCTGGTTCTTGCACCCGACGAGATTCCTAAGGGTCTTCGTCGGCTTCACGGAAATTGCCCATCATGCTTCCCGGAGGTGTCTGCGCGGTGTTGGACTATGAGGTGGACCAGATGACCGACTATGTGGCTGAAATGGCACAACGTATCGTTAAACCTGGCTCCCCAGTATCTCCAGCATTCCGCAAATTTGTTTCTGGTCTTCTCACATCGACAAGGCTTCCTAGCACTACGATTCTGCTCGGCATGAACTACCTCGCGAGACGAATTAATATGCTCAACGCTACTGGTACATACAAGGCCAACGACGGTCAGGTCTGGAGACTGTTGACCATCGGTCTCCTCCTTGGAAGCAAGTTCCTCGATGACAACACATTCCAGAATCGGTCTTGGTCTGAAGTTAGTGGTATCTCCGTCGCCGAACTCAACACGCTGGAACACGAATGGTTGAACTCTATCGGATGGACCTTGTATGTCAACCTCGATGAGAGCAAGGACTTCAAAGCATGGTTGCAGAGTTGGAACGATTGGCGCGAGAGCAAGAACATCCAGCGTAACGCTACACTGGAGCGTCTTGCACCTCTCGCACCCATCGACACCAACGTCCAAAGAACCCGCCAGTACTCGCAAGCCTACAGTGGTTATACCAAGTCTGCTTCACGAGAGCGTCCTCAATCTAGCTTCATGGCTCCATACGAACAAACCGCTTGGATGAACTCGTATCCTACGCCTCATCTCACTCCTCCTTCCGCTCCTGACTCCGGTGTCAACACACCAGAATACTTGAGCGCGACGGGCGGTGGACCTCGATACAATGATTGGGCCCTGTTCAACCAATACCCGAGAGGATATCAGCCACAAACACACGCCACATACGTTCCCACTCGCATCGCTTCCTACCATACACCATACACGAATCATTACGGCAATCACTACGGTGCAAACATTTGGGATCCAACTGTTGCTGACTGCAATTGCAATGTTTGCAACCCTCAAATGAAGCAGCCATACTTCATGACTCAGGGATACGGAGGACAGCAAATTGTTGCCGGTTAACTTTTCCTACAACAATTGCATAAGCAGTTCCCACGTCACTTCAACCTCGGTTGACCAACTTCTCTACACTTCTTCGCCACAATACCCGCGGTGCCTAGCGCATCGTCACAAAAGTTCTTGCATTCTGCTTTCAGCGTCGTTTTCCAGCGCGCATTACGTTCAGAGGTGTTGTCATCCGGTCGGTTTCCAAAAGATCAAGAAAGGGTTACTTGATAATAACGCGTACGGAAACACAACCACACCCATATTACGATCTCGAGTTGCGTTGCGCCGTCGCCCACGGTGGCTGCCTCGATCTAACGACCTTTCCTTACATATCTTGACATTGAGGCGTTGCATCAGCGGAATCTTAGAATTTCATTTGTCTTTGAAACAGGATGGCATATGGACTGGATGGTTATCTGGTCTGGTGTTTTGGTTCAAGGAGATGGTCTTTTGCTTACGGAATTCGTTTTCTTTTCTTCTTTTCCTTTCCTGCACATGATCTCTAGACTTTTCGGGGCCTCAATCTTTCAGGTACTTCATCAAAAACATATGGTCGGCCGGTCTTTCTCGGCTCGCCAACCAGAGAATTGTAATTAGGCGATTTTCATTTTTCATTTGATACTTTTCTACACTTCTTGTACCATGGTTCAATTTCATTGGATTTGACCCGGTTTGGGTCTGGCATGCACAAAATGGGAGGGAAATGGGGTGGAATTTGCTACACTTCGTTGATTTTTTCGATTCGATTTCGATTCGACTTGGAAGACTTCACGATCAGGAGGAGGTAATAATTGCTTGGCCTTGGCTAGCAGCCTGTCTCTTTCTGGATGTTTCCGTCACCGAGAATGAGTTTGGGGATGAAATAGCATGGCGCGATGGCTAGCATGAAAGACTTGGGTGGGGGGCACAATGTTCTACGCAGGGAGGGAAAATTTTTACATTTGGCTTGCGTGGAGGTGGCTATGATGGCTCGGAGATTGAGCTTGGCTTGATTGCTTTGGTCTGGCTACTGGATAAAGATACGACGTTACGATGACCTTTTTTTTTTCGAGGGCAGATTTCAGGGTCTGCTCGATGGCGCTGTCTTTACTGTCCCGATTTCTCCTAGAGATGAGGGTGGGCGATGATGGCTTTTAGATTAATGAAGACTTTTTGCCTTCGACTTCGTACATATTGACATGTGAATAACCAATAATTCTTGATCCCATGAATTCATAACCACATAAAACCAATACGCATATCCCAGGACGGCAGGCAAAAGGACCGCGAATCGACATGAGTAAGTCGCACCCTCTCGATGTGCTAGAGGCTATTGTGTT
The DNA here is from genome assembly GCA_002803225.1 of Gamarada debralockiae. NCBI lineage: Eukaryota > Fungi > Ascomycota > Leotiomycetes > Helotiales > Hyphodiscaceae > Gamarada > Gamarada debralockiae. The sequence goes on from NXFV01001734.1 coordinate 15,748, forward strand.
GGTGACAGCGGTCCTCGTTATGATTGTCAAAGAGCTCTCGAAGGCCCGGCTCATAGCAGATATTCTACCGCTCGTCCTCTCCATAGCGTCATCATCAATACAGCTGTCCACTGCATAATATCCCACATGTCTCTGCACATGCTCACCCTCCACCTTCGGCCGTCTCCCACAGCACCATCCTCATTCATCATCGTCGTACCACTCTGGTTCTGTGAGCCTGGCAACAGCAGTTGGTCCTCTGCTGTGCGATCTCGAGCGCGAGGAGGCCGGGAGACGAGAAACCATACGACGAGGGTCCAAGAGTCGATTCATAATTCTTTTTTCTAATTTTTGTGCTACAATCTTCGTATCTACTCAAGCTCTCTCACAGTGCCTTGTTTCAATTGTACACGCCACTTGATGCTTCGCCGGCATTCAAAAGAGGACTCTCAGCTCTGCTACGTCGTTCACTCACCATACTTTCCCTTTAGTTCGAAAACTATTAGGCGTAATTTAAGCAGCAAAATAGTACCAGCACTCATAGCCTTCATCGTCATCGGGTCCATCCTCCTGATCCTTGCTCTCCTGGAGCCCTTCTTGATTTACTGGAAAAGGTCCGGCGACGAAGAGAAGGAGAAAGGGGAGAAGGGAGGACAGAATGGCTATGGACGGATCATGATGACGCCTGGGACGGAGTTGGATATGAGCTGGGTAGTGTGGATGGTATGGATGTCGAGGAGCGAGAGGAACGCGAAGGGAATTTTGGAGTGATTTTGAGAGATGGGGCTGAAGCAGATGATTTGAGGAGACGCCGTATGAATAAAACGCAGAGCAATCGGGGAAGATGGAATAGAGCCTCATGAGGCAACAAAAATTGTGTGAAGAGGAAAGCATGATCGGGTCTCGGGCACAAAGAGGGCTCCTGGCTGGACTGTTTGAGTGCTACGATTTTTAGGGTTGGGTTCCACGGAATAGTCACTTTCTCATACTTGATTGGAAGGACACCCGGCTGCCTACATGGAGAGTGAGATTGAATTATTGAATGACTGAGAACATTCGGCAGTCTGGTAGTAGTGAAGCTGATGTGTTTCCCGAAATGGAGAGAATGAAGCACTGACGATAGCTGCCAATTGAACCGTGATGCCGAGACCAAGGTTGTCTATGTAGAAGGCTGGCAGAGTTTCGATCTATGATAGTTTGACAGCTTGATCTTTTCTTAGCTCTATCGTTCTCGAATTCCTATTTCAAGTCTCAAAAGCATTTCTGCAAAGGATTCAGGGGATGTTGCTGGTAGTTGGCTTTCGCTAAGGCGCAGCGCCTCCAACGTCAGCGTACATACACACAGCCATGCACCAGTTTCTAACTACGGTATCTGCGCCGCATTCACATGCAATCAAACGACCCAGATAAAGAATTCAAATCCTTCGAAGCTGTGGGATTGAATGTGCGAAAGGTTATCTACATTCTCGACCCCAGCCATTTGGCACGGCTGGCCAAGTCCGGTAATCTTCGGGTCAGCCTGCTTCTGGGACAAGAAGGGATGGCTGTGAATTGATGGTTGTCATTTGGTGTTGGAGGGGGCCTGTTTAAGGCGAATGTGATGTTGTTGCGTTCTCTCATTCTCCAATGGTGTCAGGATGGTTTGTATGTCCCTCCTGCAGTTTCGGTAGTTGCAAGTGGGAAGAGAAACAGTCGCAGGACCACTTTTGTGTCTAGTGGCAAAGAACTTTGGGTAGCAGCAGGAGCCTTCTCCGGAATGTAGACTTGTGGTCACTTCATCTTCACAATGTCGTTCGTTCAATGAGTTTGGGGTTTCAAAGTCTAGATACTTACTACCTCTACCCTTTTAATTCACTAAGAACTCCATACCCCATACCGCTCAATCAGCAAAGGAAATGTGCGATTGGCACCTCAAGGAGCGAGGCCTAAAATATCATTCTTTTAACAAGCAGGGAAAGCTCCTGGGTGAATAGAATTTCATCTATTCACTGGGCTGCTATTTAGGAGTCATGGCAGCCGCTCTGCAGCTGTATAAAAGAGGATATACAAGCAAGCAAGGGTAAACACATCAATCACGATCAATCTCAACCGAGTTACAGTGGCGAACTGAGAATATGCAAAGTATGCAGCATATACATAGAATTGTAGCTGCTATCCTCCATCTCTCTCCCTCTCGCTCTGATTCATGAGTCTATCAATCGAAAACGGCCCAAAAACTACAACACTTCCAGTCCGGACAAGAATTATCCAGAGATCATTTCTGTCTAGTACAGGTGATATTCTTGCAGGAATAGATTCCCTGTCCTAGTACCCAAGCATCCTCCCCATAAAACAGTGCGCAGTTGGCCTTCCCATGAATTTGTGTAGTGCAGGCGATTCTGAAGCTTGAAGAAGAGTCGGATCAGTATTGGTGATCCTTTTTATACATGTTCCCAGCAAGTAATCTCCCTACTCTCTCTCAATGCACTTCTTCCAAGTCTCTTCCATAAGACTTCCATTGTCTTATACCTGAGTAGCCCTCAGAGTAATCTCAGTATTAGTCATAACGCTGCGATACCGACGGTGATCTTTGTGGTTAGGAAGAGAGCTTGTCTTGCCCCGGCGACGAACACAGCAGGTGAGAAGTGGGACGACGACGCCGAAGATGAGGACCATGGGCGTGATGGTTAGGATAGCTGCTAAAAATGCGGGCTCCATTTTGATGAGGTCTGATGGGAAAAACAGTTTTGTTCTTTCGGGCTGGTACGAGTAGGGAGACCTGTGGGTTGGAGATAGAGGATGTTATGTACTGATATTGAAACAGACTTGACCCTCATCACCTCAGAACCTTAATCTGGAGTTTGTTGGAATCTGGACCAGCTGAGCGCTAGTTTGACATCTCCATGGATCGTTTATATTCGACGTTTCTTTCGAAACAGAGGTCGACCTCTTCGTCTGGCTGCTAAGTGTACGAGGTTTGATACCTAGCATGAACCCTGCAGCGACAAGGGAGAGAATAGGTACAACAAGGACAAATATGGCTGAGCTTCCAGTAAATACCGCAGTACCAGCGCCGAGGAATAATAGTATGAGAATAGTTCCAAGGGTTGTGAGAAAGGCTACGATTAGGCTGAGAGGCACGAGGACGGCGACGCTCATGGCTAGGATTATTGGTGACAACATTTTGCCTGCGGTTTGGGGGAGCTGTGTCTGGTATTGTTTGAACGAGTGAGAACTATGAGTAGCGAGGGCAAGATCTGTAAACGAGGATTTTTATGGGCTGGTTTTGAAATGGACTGACCCCGGAAGTCACCCACTCCGTAGCGAGCAAAGAGTAAATCAATGAAACAAATGTATAACTAACCCATCCCTCATCGATCAACTCTGCAAACCATAATTACTCTAGAACCCCATAATCCGCTTCAACATAAGCACCTCATGCTTCGTGACAAAAACCCCCTTATTCCCACCATCATCATGACCAGGCTCACCCTCGCCCATCTCCAATGCTTCCACCAGCTCCCGTACCTTTGCACCCTCCCACTCTCCATCCGCATTCGTCCAAAACACTCTCTTGATACCCACTGCGTGCATCGCGCTCACGCATCTGTAACACGGTCGAGAAGCGCGAATCTCGGGCTGGCAAGCAGCTGGTGGTGGCCTGGCATTTGAAGTCATAGGAGGAGACGGCGTTCGAGAAAGAGGCGATAGTTCATCGTAGAGCGATGAAGGTTCGGACTTAGGAGATGGTGTTGGGGAGGAAGGCTCTACATTTGGTGGCATGTACTTTGAATGTGGGGAAAGCGGAGGAGTGACAGTACGGGAACCGAGGCGGGCGACGTACAGATCTGAACCCTTGAGGCGGAGATCTTTGGTTCGGGCTACGATATCGGGCTTGGAGGTCGTAGTCTTGTTCTTGGTGATTAGGAGTTGCTGGGTATTGGAAGGAATCGGTGGAATCTTCTTTGGTGGCTGGATCCGCGTAAGCTTGGTGATATGAGAGGAGGCGGAAGAACTGACCTTAGGCGTAATCTTCTGCGTGCGTAGCAAATGTTCGGTGGCGCGGGTAGGGCCTACATTAGGCGATCGTATACACTTAACAGTACTCATAGACAAAAGCTGCGGCTCCGGACCGTGTTTATGTTGATAGTGCTTGTTCGAAGCCTCGTGATAGGGCCCGTTGTACCGATAGCCATACTTTGGCTCGTACTTCTTCTTCTCCTTCCGGTGTTTCAGAGCACTTTTCTTCTCGTTCGACGACACGTTCTTCTCCTCCACATGAAACTCCTTGTCCTCCTCCCCGTCGTCGAACGCATTGTTGTTGGGGTCGTTGTTCTTGCCCACCTGGTTGAGATGCACGGGGTTCAAAACCCGACTTTTGAACAGAGTGCTTGCCACTGAAGACTTTGCCACTGGTAGTGTTGGCGGGGGAGGCTTCGGCGCAGACGGCTTCAGCGTAGGCTTTGAGACCTCGTGCTTGGGCTTTGCGTTTTTTAGAATCACCCGGTAACTTGAAGCACGGTTTTTGGTAATACGCCGCGGCGCGAGCGCTGATCTGAGAAGACTGGGTGCCGGATGACAAGGAGAGAGCAGAGCGGATGGCCATCATTTCGGAGTGCATAGAGAGAGGCGTATTGGCATTGTGGCCATTGCCCATGCTTTCAAAGGGAGTGAAAGTACCCGTGTCCTGCTGATTCTGCTGATAACCTTCGCCCGGCTTAAACTTAGACTTCGACTTAGACTTCAAACGCTCCTTGAGCTCCTTCATAGCTGGTCCATCGAGGGCGCTGGCAGGCAAGATACCAGTCTTGAGAGCGCCGCCATCGAAGCCAGGACGATAGGTATTGAAGCCTTGGCCGATGACCTTGCCACCTCTCACGATGATCGAGCCGTGACGGTAGTGGAGGGGCGACAGCTCGGCTTGGGCGAGGCACAGGGAGAGGAAGGTATCGTTGCGTGGAGACATTTTGATTACCAGCGTGGAGTTGGTGCTTGAGGTTGGGTTTAACGCTTGGAGGGCTGCTTTAGAGTTGAAAATTGAAAGTCTGAAAGATTGGGATTGATTTTGAGCTTCGATTTGTGTTGGTGGATTGGGAGCTTTTTGGATTCTTTGATGTTGGAAATTGTGAGTCACTTTAATGGACGAAGATCGCGTAGCGTGCCGTCCTGCTCACCTTGGAATTTGGACTCGAAGGAAGTACCCCACAAAGATCGAACATAGGGAACCAGGTTCTGCAATTATTTCGGTGATAAAGCACCCATAATCAAAGAATAAAAAGTCACGGACAATTCTCATTCTACTGGTTCGTGGATAAGACGAGGTTGTGCATATTTGACGGGCATCTCTTTTAGAACCTAGTTGGTCATATACATTATTATGGAATATACATTTGAGTTGCATTAGACATCTTACTCGAATTGGTTCTATTTCATCTATCCTCAAGAGGGACTTTTCCTGAAGCCAGCGCTGTTGTAAAGTCAACGCCAGATGTCTCGCTAACACGTGACCCCGAACGCCCGGGCATATCAGATTATTCCCTACATCATACCACACCAAGTTTCTTACTCTCTAGTCTTACATGATGAGCCCCTTGTCAATTATAGGTGCCTTCCTATGAGCATCTGTACCCTCTGTTCCCCACTTGTTCTTCCATTCCATTTCCTTCGCCAAAGCCTCCTCAAAAGCCGCCAAGCACTCAGGGGGTAGCTCGTTCTTGATATCGTCAGAGATCGTAGAGAGACCATTGAATCCCATATCATAGACATCGCCATCTGGGCCTGGAACTCCGAGATTTGAATAAGGTGGGGTTTCGTAGGCGGTATCGACGATCATGTAGTTTCGGGAATAGATTGGCTTGACGGGCGTGAAAATGCTTGGGCTTTCTCCATCATCGTGATCCTTGGTATGGCCGTTAGTGAGTTGACCATTGGCTGCGACCTCATTATCGTCAATCTGAACCCATTTTGCATGCGTTGGCTGCATCGTCTTGGGATATTGCATGACATTGGTGTGGACATCGTACATGCCATTGAGATTTTGTCGACGTAGAGCTCCTAGGGTAGCATTGAATCGACTGTTAAAGGGTTAGTGTTGCTCCAAAACAGTATAACGCTGTCACATACCTTGACTCTCGAGCGTGCTCATACATCCAGTTCACATCGTTGATCATGACCCGTCGCTTCTTGCCATCCACAACCTTGCCGCTTTGGAGTGGAACAGTTGGCGCACCCGAATGGTATACAGAGCTTGCGCCGTGCCATGCGACATATTGATTCTTGTTGTACTCCTCGCCAACCTTGACCGTATCGTTTGGATCTGCCAGCTCGCCTTCAACCACACCTTCAGCTTTTGCTTTGGCAACCTCATAATCGTCGATAATCCTCTTTCCACCAACAATAATCTGCGCGCCAAACTCCCTGAAGACTGATCGAGCTGTGACGATACCAATGGCACGACCTTTGTAGGAATGTGGAATGAGCTCGCGCTCAATCATATCCCGCTTCTCGTCTTCATCGATAATGATCTTGTACAGGCGCTTGTGTTTGGTGAAGAACAAGTAGCTGTCTCGGAATCCCACACATCGTGCAGGCTCTGTAGACAACATGTAAAGTCTCTCCCCTCGGCCAAGAACGGTGAATGTTCTGCATCTATATTCTCGATCGCCTAGGAGGTGGCCAAGCTTGGTGACTTTAGTCTCGCCATCCGGATCTTCTGGCATATCCACTTCATCGTTGATCACATCCATCATATTGCCCTCCTTATCAACAGGTTGTTGTGTAACATGCGAAGGTCCTCCTCGATTTTTCCATCGTCCACCACCTCTTCCAAATCCGCCTCGGCCTCGGCCTCTCTTTGGTGTTGTTCTCTCGGTATCATCTGGAGTATCCCAGCCAGGTGGCTTATTCTTCGGTGGTCTACCCAATCGTTTCTTTCGAGGAGGTTCTGGTTGAGGAGTTGCCGGTGCTGTAGCTGGTTCGGATTCCTGTGCTCCCTCTTCATCCTCTTCCTCTTCTTCCGCATTGTCTTCATCGACCTGGGGGCTGCCAATCTCTGAAGTGGGCACATCCATCATTTGTTCATCCTCTGCATCATCGTAGTTCTGCGGAGTGTTTTCTGGAAGGAGCGAAGGGTCAGTTCGTCGTTGATGCGCCGGAAGTTCTGCGCATGGCAACTTACTCAATGCAGCAGCAGCATTTTTGGCCGCAGCTCTACCGGGTCTTCTACCCATCTTGATGGTATCGAACGTCCTGTTATTTTGTTGGCGGCGTCGAATCTCAGGAAAAGACGACAGTATTGATCTGTCGCGCTGGAAGACGCGAAATTCATGAAGCTCAGAGCTGAAATCACGCTAAGGTCTCGCTTGGGTTTTAAGGTGCCTTATAGCCTTAGGCATTCTAAAAAACTTAAATTCCTCCCGGTGCTTGCGCCATCATCGCCTCTTCAAAATTCATCCGATGTTTGCAAATCTTGATTCTGTGAGATGCTGACTGGACTCATTCATCTGTGGTCAACAAATCGCACTGATGTTCCAGTTGCCTCCTTTCACATGTTCGGAGCCAGCCTTCATAGGTCATGTCTCTTCCAAGTTCACAAACGCCAGGAGCTTCACATCGTTGGTCACATGAGATTCTGGTCACAGCTCGTGGACCCATCGGAGCCCCTGAAATCAAGATTCGCGATACTTTATCGAGTTACAGTTCCCGCAAACAGCCATTCGATCACTGACCACAGCGGACCGCTACGAATCGCACCGTCTGACTTCATTTGTAGCAGCTGGTTTGGGTAAAGTCAGCGGCAGTGTTACAAGTTCAGTCTGAGATCAGCCCATTCAGCAGGCAAGTTATTCGTAAACGAGGCTGAGATGCAGCTTTTTATATTGGAGGCACTAGTCAGCTTGATATAAGATCCATCAGGTGTGACCAGCTTCCCCCTTCCCCCTTCCCCCTACCCCTTGAATGTACGGATGTGCCATGCAGCGCCCCCATAAATAGGCAGAAGGTCCTCGTACAATGGGAAAATAAATTCGTGTTGTATCGTATATCGGCCATTGAATGACGTATCAATCCATCCTGGATCCATGGCTTTCCCACCCGCTGGCAGGATACATCGACGCAAACAATTTTGTTGAATCATTTCTGTTGAAGTTGTTCTTTACAAAGCGGGCACAGCACACCTCTAATGCTTGCTCTTCGAGTCCTTCTTTTTTCGAAAAAGCGCATGCAACTATGACTTGTCCTAATAAATGTGCAACGCCCGACGATCTTCATACTTTATTATTGACGAAGCCCTACTCTTGACCGCATCCTCACACAGTAGTGAAAGTCATCCATACAGCCGGATCCACGTCCCACGAGTCAGGCTGTTCGGCCTCACGAACATCAGATTTTGCCCTGCCGTCGAAGTTTGCGCTGGGACTTTGGTGACGCACTATTCTGCGTAGGCGAGCTTGCCCGTCAACTACCTAAGATTTGCTGCTAAAAACGAAAAAAAGTACATTATTGACCAAGGACTTCCCGACTCTTTCCTACGCAGCTCACATTACAAAACCAACTCGACCCTTCCATCACCTCGAACCCATCATCTAGAGCATCAAATCTGCTCTTTTTACGAAGAGACGGACGGAGCCTCTCATATCGCTCGCCACCGTTCGCCTTCGAGAGCGTTCTGCACTAGAGGGTATAAAGTACCGGGTCGCAGACAATTCACGCCAACCTCCCGAAAAATCTTTTCCTGCGAATATAACCTCGAAACGTTCACATATCTGGAGGCTCTGTCACTGAGCTCCATGCGATGGCCGCGAACGATAACACCGCGATGGATCTCTTGAAGCAGGCCACACAGGCGATGATGGTTGGAAGGTATGTTGGATGACGGCAATACACAGATTTCTCCGTTGGATGGTCAATTATTACAGCATATACGGACACACGGGCACTGCGATGGTTCCAAAGTTGCTACCAGGCAGACTGGATGAATGCTGCATTGTTTGCATAGCTCCCTCCTCGATTACCTGGAGATGTGCTTCAAGTCTCTGTTTTCAGCTCTCCATCTTCATTTGGATGATTATCTCGCACATGAAAACGTCAAAGTTGACGAGGGGTCCCGGCAGTAATCGGGGCTTATCGAAGCGGCTATCTATGACTGGTGCAGCCCTGCATCTGGAAGAACATGCACGCATGGCGTTTTTTTTTTTTCTTTGCGATATTTTGCGCCGAATAAAATGAGAAGAGAAGAAAAAATTGACTGCAACCCTGCCCAATAATCGATTATATTCCAGACATTCTTTCTTCTTTCCTTGTCGTAAATTACACGAACGTCTCATGGTCTTTTCTGAATTTTTGCGTTTAACGATGCTTTTCAACATGGTTTTTACTAACTCGGATTATAATCGTAGGGGAGACGATGACGGCAACGATCATATCGACTCCGACACCCCACGCTCCGGTGTCGCTACTCCACAGCCTGATCCCTCAGACAAGAGATTGCCTGGAATAATGCACAGCTTCTTTGGACAGGTTGGTTCAGGTTCTTCTACACGTCCGAATTCCGAGCCGCTTGAAACCCCTGCCCTGGGCACTGAGGCCGAAGACCCTGCTCCTTTTCATCTCCGAGAAGAGATGGCGGGTGAATATGTTCTGTTGTCAGTCGCACCAGACTCAAATGAGGAGACTGCAAATGGCCACAACGATGAGGATGGAGGAGCTCTACCGCTCCATTCACATGAGCGGGAAGAGCTTCCTCAAGCACCCGAGAAATCACGAACAAGTGGCTTGCACCCATACCCGACCCCGCCCGCTTCACAAACACCATCCGTGCACAATTTGACTTTGAGCGATGGCCGCTCAGAAGGTGATGCTACTAGCGCGAGGAAGGCAGCTACTACATCCTCTTCCGCGCATCGCAGGAGCATATCGGAATCAATTCCGTCAAGTGCTCGAAGACCTTCCTTGATGAACCCCCTTTCAAGCGTTGTGACAGCTTCAAATGTCCATGCTGCTCATTTCTCGAACCCCTCCGATCGTTACCCCGCTACTACACCGAGCACTCCTATTCACTCGCGCATAAATTCTGAATTTCACGAGTCCCCATCATATGAAAGGCTCAAGAAGCTAACTGATGACGCTCCGCGTAAAAAGAGTATCCCTCCAACTCCCACCCGCGCTTTATCACACACCACAGTACAATCGGACACCAGCAATGGCTCCGATCACGCGAATGGACAGAATGGAAAGCTCCAGACCGGTGAACCAACTTCATCACAAGCATCGGCTGGGACAAGCGGAGCACCAGTCACAGCTCCGAAAGGCAAACTCACTGTCAAGATTAACGAGGCAAGAGGCCTACGGAAGAGCCGAGATCCCTATGTCGTAGCTGTTTTCCAGCGAAACGAGCTTGTGTCGAAGGGTCCTCGAGATGATGACCAAGAGGACAACGAAGAATCAACGAGTAGCACACCAATGGGAGGCATTCCTATTATGCGGTCCGGGAGTGACTCAGGTCGGCCAATGGCGATTCCGATGAAGAGTCGGCAAAGCAGCAACACCAGCCTTTCGGATTACAGAGATTTCAAAGTCAAAGGTCGAAGATCATTTACGAACCCGAAATGGGACACTGAAGCTGTGTTGTGAGTATGACCATTTTGATGGCCAATTACCGGACTAATCATTTTCTAGTGATGTCGTTGGTTCTGATTCCCGTGTCAACATCACTATATATGACAGGGCGAGTGCTACCGAGGAGTTTCTGGGTCATGTTGACCTTGAAGCCAAACTCATAGAGAACGATCCAGAACCAATACGAGGATGGTTTCCGCTCCGTGGCAGAAACGACATCGAAACTGGTCTTCCCGGAGAAATCCACGTCGAGATCACTTTCCAACGAACAGAGAAGAAGCACTATGGACCTGAAGATTTCCAAATCTTGAAGCTTATCGGAAAGGGCACCTTTGGACAGGTCTACCAAGTTCGAAAGAAGGATACGAAGAGAATTTATGCCATGAAGGTCCTCCAAAAGAAGGTTATTGTCCAAAAGAAGGAGGTCGCTCATACTGTCGGAGAGCGGAACATTCTCGTTAGAACAGCGATGGCAGATTCACCATTTATTGTTGGACTCAAGTTCTCATTCCAGACACCTACCGATCTGTACCTTGTTACGGACTACATGTCTGGAGGCGAACTTTTCTGGCATCTGCAGAAGGAAGGACGATTCGATGAGAAGAGAGCAAAGTTCTACATTGCAGAACTCATTTTGGCTCTTCAGCACCTTCACATGCACGATATCGTGTACCGCGACTTAAAGCCGGAGAACATCCTGCTGGATGCAAACGGCCACATTGCCTTATGCGATTTTGGCTTGTCAAAGGCGAACTTGACCAAGAACGCCACGACCAATACGTTCTGCGGTACAACCGAATACCTGGCCCCCGAAGTCCTTTTGGATGAAGCCGGATATACGAAGATGGTCGATTTCTGGTCATTGGGGGTTCTCGTTTTCGAAATGTGCTGCGGTTGGAGTCCGTTCTACGCTGAAGATACCCAACAAATGTATAAGAACATCGCTTTCGGAAAGGTCCGTTTCCCGAGGGATACATTGACCACCGAAGGACGCAACTTTGTCAAGGGTCTTCTAAACCGGAATCCAAAACACAGACTGGGAGCAACTGATGATGCAGAAGAGTTGAAGCGACATCCATTTTTCTCCGATATCGACTGGGACGCTCTGACGAAGAAGTTGATCACTCCTCCTTTCAAGCCAAAGTTGAAGTCCGAGACAGACACCTCGAACTTTGACCCAGAGTTCACAAACGCATTGAATGGTGCCTCATCATTGAATGCTCGTGCTGCGGCTCTTGCATCAGGCGTTGCAACATCTACTCCCTTATCGCCTGGCATGCAAGCCAATTTCAAGGGCTTCACATTCGTCGATGAGAGTTCGATAGAAGAGCACATGCAAGGAATCGGCCGCTCAGCCAAAGAGGAGTACGATTATATGGACGAAGACGAGAAGCGCGACCAAGAGTGGGAAGAACCATTCGACGTCCCCGACAAACGCGGTGGCCGTGGCGACCGCATGAGCGGTATTGTGAAGACCGGAACGAACGAAGACTTCAACGGCGGTCACTTTGACATGTGAAATTTGCGTCATAGTCCCTGGATGGATTCTTTCTTTGCGTCAATTCAACGAGTTCCTTATATATGCATTGGGGCGGGAGTACGGTTTGCATTTGGGCGGAGTCACAGGCGGGTCGAAGCACACAAGATTGGCTCTCGATATCGAGGATTGATTGTGCGATGGGGTCTTAAACCTTTGTCTTCATGATGGATGAATGTGGATAACAGGCAGAGATGATGATCTGTATATCGAGGAAGACTAGCGGGATACACCACCGCATCGGCATACCTTTCGAGCTTCATGGCTTTGGCAGGTGAACACCCACTTAGCGAAGAGATGGGTATGGCATTCTCTGGCTCAACAGAGATGACGATGGTTTGAATGAGCATAGCATTTGCATTGCGGCATTGCACACTAGCATTAGTAATGCATGTTTCCAATCTTTCACGCTTGGACACAATAGGTCTTGCTACGGTATGTTCGCTGTATATTTACAGGAGACGATGTACTTAGGAATCCCGAATGTCTTCATAATGATGAATGGTAATGGAAGGATATCACCCCATGACGTTGACTTCAATGTGGTGATCATGTATCTCAACCTTCTTTCCTTTTCCTTCCACATCTCAATCGACATCTCTTGAGCATATATGAAAAATTTCGCTCGAAGCAGGAAAGTCTTCCTTGATTGATATGTCATAGAAGTCGTTTTAGCATTGCGTTCTTTCACGCCCACCACGAAACAGGCCAGGGTTCCATAGTGCCCATATCTACATGGCTCACCAACACAGCAGGAGCAGCAGGACCGCGCCCACGCATAGAAAAGACAAGGACAACGACGTCAAGGACAAAGAGGGAGATAAAGATGACGACAAATCCAAGTCCTCCAGCGCCAAATCCAAGTCTTCCATGTCAAAATTGGAGTCTAAATTCGATACCTCAAAATCCAAAACCAGCCGAAGCAAAACCAAAATCACTCCGCCTCCAAAACGAAGATTCCATACTTCTAGGTCATTAATTTAGACTGTTTTAGGAGGGTTGGCGGTTGCTTGTTCGCTTGGCTTACGCATACGGGCTAAGTCCTGTCGTTGTGCTCGGAGGTTGGACTCCCCATTCACAGCAGAGAAGCTTTCAGATAGAAGACGTGTTGAATGGCTGTTTTAGAGTTGGGGAGTAAAGAGATAGAGGTCGTTGGCGTTGAGGTATTGCAGATCCCGACGGCGGAGAATAACTGGGGAAGAACGTTGAGAGATAATGAAGAGGAAAGTGCTCCGTTTTGGGGAAGGAGCGAGTGCGGCGTACCCGGTGAGTGCGTGTCCTTGGACACAAGGCGATATTGGTGTTGGTGATACTGGCCCTTAGAGATGAACAAGGATACAAAATTTAGTATTAGTCAATGTCTAGTCAAAAAATTTTGGTAGTAGTCAATGCCCACCAAAAAGGGGACCTTCGCAAAAAATTTTGACACCATTGACTAGTCTTTGACCGCAACTGCCATTTTCCCGGTTTGCGGATGACAGTATCCCAGGACCATTCCAAGCGATTTATATCCGAGATGGGCAAGCCGGAGCGGGTTCCACGGAGGAGTTTATACTGAATATATTTGTTTGGGCCTGGAGATCGATTCGTCGTTCGTGTTCCATACTCCTTGATCGCTATGTTAGGCATCTGGGACCCCTGTCCATGGAAATTCCATGGAACCAGAACTCTGGAACCTTCCAGTCCCCTTTGAAAATGGAAAGATTCCATTGTCTCCTAGCCCAAGTTCGATAGCATCAAGACCTTGGGGGTCACGTGCAAGACTGGGTGGTACAAAGTAAGATTGAGGCGGTTTCCTGGGCAGGGATTCTAGCCCTCTGATTGGCTTTAAATCACGTGCCAATTTCACGGAAATTCCATGGAACCATGGTGCCTTTCTGGTGGTTCCAAGGAACACCTATTAGAAAATGGAACGGAACCTTCCATATAGAGTAAATGGAAATTCCCTGGATTTCGGATGCCTAACTTTGGTTATTCAGCGCTCCAGTAAGATTCCAGTTCCTCCGACTCAACAACTCTGAAACCTTGTTCCCACTTATGATATATCCCAAGGATGGACTTGAGCGAGAACCATACTCGAAAGCTCCCCAGGGAATGGAGACTAGCTATGTCACAAAGAAGGTGCACTTGCCAGCCTCGTTTATCTTTCTTCTTGACCACCTACATGTGAATATCTACATATGAAATCGACATTTTTCTCTCGCCAAAATCCCGCTTCCCAAACAACAAAGAAGCTTCAAATTCGAGACAATCTTGAATGCTTTTCCGATGGAGACCACTCCTCCCCCTTGGTTCCTTGAGCATTGCGTGAAAACGTGGGATGAGCTGAAGGACCAACCCGCTCCTTTGATCATAAAAGATACAGCTTCACACGATGTCCGAGCATTAAGAGATGATTCCAGTGGAGAAACATATGAGATTGCATCAGCTCTATATGAACCTCTACACACCACAGTGAGAGAATACTCGCCATCATCGAAATTGGGCCAGACACAAGCCTACCAACTTCCAAATCTCAAAACTTGCAAGAACATCGAACAGACGCCTCCTTCCTCGATCACAGATCCTACGGTAATTGTGGTGGACGAAGTTAAAAACACCAAGAAGCGCAGCGGACCAAAAGATGACGCCTCCAAGTCCAGAAAAAGGATCAAGGTCACGATCGAGGGGGCCGGAAAACTCAAATTTTCTTTCGAAGGGAACGAAAGTCGCAGGTCATACTTCGCACACGATGCATTGCTTCTTCTCTTTCCCAACGATGGCGATGAGAGGACAGGTTCAGGCTTCCTGTCGGCTGTCGTGGAGCACTTCGCGCGAAACATAGGTGCGACTTTGATGACCTTTTCACTGGAGATCATCGAGAACCTCGTGGAATATTATGCAAAGGCCGAAGGCAATGGACAAGTCTTTGACATTGACCGTGCCATGAAAACTGCTTTCGGTGACACGAAACCACCTGAGACTGGAGACCAACACGTCCGCGTGTCGTTTGATGATATTGAAGGGGCATTGGATGATGCCCCTGAAGGGCCTGATGGAAAGATCAAGAAGCAAATCCAGGATGTCTCTAAGGTTAGTAATGTCCCAAGAGTGATATAAATTGAGGGACGAGGTCGACTATTCGAACCAACAGCCTTCTTGACTCCCGCTCATCCCCATGGGATAACCTTATTTATCTACTCGGAAAACTCACTTTATACGTTATCGTCCTCACTATTGCAATCTTACTGACTATGTTGTAGAAATCGTGCCCCTTTCAGACTCTACTTTCCTCGCTTTATGGGAAGCAACCGGCGAACTCAACCACTGCCGTCAACTCCCACAATAGCCTTCTCGTGATTTTATTGCTTGGTGTCTCCGATATCTACGGTACTTGCAATGGCAATATTCTCAGAAGCCTCAGATCTGCCACTAGACAGCCGACCGTGTGTACTCGTAACATCATCATTATAGCGACAGATATCACTGATCCCGCTCTTCCCTACTCTGAAAACGCCATTCTCTCCGCTCTGAGCTCGACTTCGATACAGAAAACCATTTCTGTAGTTCCTGTTGGCTCGAAGGCCCAGAGAAAGCTTGTTGGCAGGGATAGCTCTGTCCAGTGTATGTCTACCAACATCAGAGCACTGCAGAAAGCCATTCGCAACAAGTCCAATGAGGCACAAAGTACAGAACTATTGCAGCCACTGGCCAAGTGGACGTTCCTTGACAATTCTCAAATGGGCAAATTTCTTCGAGAAAACGATCTGTCCACCGAAACAATCGAAGATATTGTTAAAGAGATCGGACAGGACTTCTCATCAGATAACATTAAAACAGTGGTCCTCCAATTTGGCCAGAGACAAGCATTGCTTCGGGATTGGGCTTCCAGAGATTCCAATTCGGACAGAAAGTGGTCCGACTTTTCACCAAAGATCCAGAAAGTGATCCGAAAAATTGAGCAAGATGAGGACAACTACGAATACGAACGACAGCTTCTTGGCCTTTTGGTAAGCCCAAAGAAGATCGAGGAAGGCTGGTCCGATATTGCACTTGAACCGGAGATAGAAAAAGCTATAAAACAGATCATTCCCCAAGATGACAAAGTTGCCAATGCTCGACCTGCTTACGGTATTCTGAAACGTGGCAGGATTGGAGGAGCACTGTTATACGGCCCACCAGGGACTGGAAAGACACAGCTGGCGCGTGCCTTGGCTCGGGAGTCCAAAGCAGTCACTATTTGCGCCTCCAGTGCGGATCTTGAGAATTATTGGGTCGGAGAGACAGAAAAGGCTATCAAAGGTCTTTTTAGACTTGGTAGTCTACTCACTCCCAGCATTATATTCATCGACGAGGCCGACGCCTTATTCCGTGGTCGAGGCCCTCAAGACCGCAGCTGGGAACGTAGCAGAACAAATCAGCTGCTTGCCGAGATGGAAGGTCTTGCAAAGTCAAAAGCGGCTCCGTTTGTATTGCTTGCAACTAATTTCCCCCGCGATCTAGACCACGCCGTCCTTCGTCGTGTTCCCAGTCGCTTTCACCTTGGTCTTCCGACCACTGAATTGAGAGAAAAAATCTTGGATATCAACCTCCGAGACGAGAGAAAGGATACCAGTGTCGACCTTGCACGTCTGGCTACTATGACATATGGGTACTCGGGGTCCGACATCCAAACGTTGTGTGTCCAGGCTGCACTTATTTGTGATTCTTTCTCCACCGGTGGGGAGGATGCAGGCAAAAGAATACTTTCCCACTCACATTTCGAGAAGGCCTTCAAGAGAGTTTCGCCGACAGTCTCGACGCAAGCATTGACGCTCATTAAGGAGTTCGCAAAGGAATCTGACCCTATGGGGCTTGAAACGATGCTCGCTATTGAACGGAAGGAGAGAGAAATTCACGCAAAAGCTCGACGCTTTCCAACCTCATCTGCTCGGCCCAGGTAGAAATCAGGTTTCAATTGATGTTGAAGGCCCTGATAGGCCTCAAATAAATTAGAGTATGTTGCAATTAGATGCGGGCACGCGATAGTAGAACAAAGAACACAAGTTTGGCTACCCGAATCAACTGCTGAAGTGTGCTCTACTGTGATCATCCCAGATTGAATATCTCAACAGCCAATGTACATTATCACGTGAAAATCACGTGTAAGAAGTCAAAAACATCTCACCAAAATCAAAAATAATCCACACCAAGCCCTCGACCATTTATCTTAAGCTGGGGCCGGCTAGTCGAAAACTATACGAGTGCGGGTCTCTCATTCGAGACTGATAAGCTAGTTGCTATTGCAGGCATTGCAAAAACACTGGCTCGTGCGACAAGGCTCGAGTACCTGGCGGACCTATGGGATAGCCAATATCCCCAACCAGTTATTCTGGTGGACGCCAAACCCAATCGAGCGCCTAAAGCGCCCAGAGGAACAGCTTGCACTATCATGGTTATGGGCTTCGGTGGAGTCCCCCGTCCGCTGGCATTTCGAGATGCTAGAAAATAATCCGCGTACACGTCGAGGCTATCCAACCAAACGACGAGATGTCGCAATTCTCTCAATACGAGAGTGGTCGGTTGAGAGTGCGCGGGGATCTTATTCCGGGGAGATTGCACTCAGGTTCAGCGGGTACAGTTCGTCTTACGCTTCGCGGCTCCCTTGATGCGACAACGGTTTTCCTTGATGCCATTGAAGACAGCCTTGGACTTGTTTTGTGCGCTATCATACACTATAGAGCGGAGTGTGACACGCTCAATCACCACATCCTTGACCATCACGGCCTTATCTTGCGAAGGACTGGCGAAAAAGGAGTTCTGAAACGTCTCGGACTTTTTGACCTCCAGAAATCGATAGAGTACGTGTGCGAAACATCCGCTTGTTGGATTACAGCAACTTTCCATCAACTATGCGCGTTGGAGGGAGTCGACGACGACAGCTAGCTCGAATACATTGATATTGCTTATGGAGGAGGCCTTCAAGAGAATATTAACGAGCATTCCTTTCATGGTGTCCTTTCTTGTGCTCACATACCAACGTTGAGGCATGCAGGGGATGATGGCTCTGATGCCGAGTTGGTAGATGATGGAAGCGAAGGGAGTTCGGTTGTACGAGAAGCAATGGAGGAGCAATCAAAGTTGAATCCTACAAGTGATCACGATGAAACGATGTCAGGAGTCGAGAACCAATCATCGTTGGAGCATCCTAGCGATGACGATGAGAATATGTCAGGAGTCGAGCAAGAATTTGGAAATCTACCCGCGGGCTATCATGTTGACAGAGACCCAGGTAGACCGATGGTAGAGATTGTGTACCATCATCGACAAGCGGCGGCCAAAGAGCAAAGATCGAAAGAGTGTGGCCCGCGTATTTTTGGAGGCTTTACATTTTATATTGCTTGAACGAATTTACTACTAAATAGAGAGAGAAGTTTTTGAGAATAACCACGTAAGGAATGGATCGGCTATGAGAATGTACATAATACCCCTGACTATTTAAACTTGCTTCCCTTCACAATCATCTCTTCGATTTCTCGTCGACTATGTAGCAGCGTGACAATTGACTGAAGGTACGACAGCGAGAATAGGCTTCACAACAATAAATACAACAACAAGGAAATGCCGCTGGTCAATTCCCGTTCCAAGTCCGAAGGCGTTGAAGCTGGGAAAAGTCAGCCATGTTAATAGTTGCCAAAGCCAAGGTTCAAGTGCCATACGATAAAGCTATCTATCTTTGTTCTCCTTTGAGGCTGGCTATAAATCGATGAAGAAGCACACTTTGGTTTGCAAATGGGGACGAGGTTTCCCCATTTATTCATGAAGCCGGGCTTTGAGGACTCTACAGTATGAGCGACGGCTTGGGTCGAATGATGGATGAGGTATCGTGATGGGTCTTGACGGATTCAGTGGTTGAGAGCGGGTCTTCGCAACCCCTGTAAACATATCTCTCAGCCGCTGGTGAGCCAGCGTTCTCATGCTAGTGCTTGACCAAAGCGCCACTAGCAACCTTCACCTCTTTCTGGGTGCCAAAGCACACCGAATACTCCTACCTCTACCGCAACCACATTGCAAACGGATTCAATCTTGGGCCCGATATACAACAAGGTAGTGATATTAACCCAAATTATTCGTCGTTCTCGTTACTGCTGTCAACCGCATAATCATCGCCCTTATTTTCACATCCTAAATGACGACAATACTCTTGCTGTCACCACAAGCACCAAGGGCTCGATAGAGAATTTATCTGCTTGAGTTTATGAAAGAAGAGGTGCGAGACACTCGGCTCTGCACTTCCAGCTGCATGCTAAAATAAACGCAGGAATTATATGATGGAAAGCGGGAAGGAAATGAGCAACTTCGAGAGAAGATATAGAGGAGAGCGAGTGGGAACTGGAGCCATGAACTTCGAGGCACGATATTCGCACCCTTTGGCAGATATATCCCCCAGCTCGAGCTCGCAGAACCAAATTCTTCCCATACCAGCGCTCGATCAATGCGCCACTAGCGACATTCGCAGCGTCCTCGGGCGCCGGGCACTCGCCGGGAACTTCTACCTCTACCACAAGCACGTTGCAAGCGGGTTCAAGCTTCTCCCAAGGACCGAGACACAACCAAATTTCGTCGTTGTTCTCTTTATTGCTACCATCCTTATTACTGTTGTCTGAAACGCTCAGAGACGACAATGCACCAGCAACCTCCGCCAGCACCGAGGCCTCGACAGGAAATTTGTCGAGCCCTAGTCTGCTTGTGTTTGGAGAATTGTGAAAGAGGTTATGCAGGACAGCAAGCCTTACTCATCCCATGCCGAAAATCAACGCAGGATGAAAAGCGGGAACCAAACGAGCGAATTAAAGAGCTGATATAGGAGAGCAGCTTGAACTTAGGAACTGGAGCATTTCGACTCGAGGTATGACAAACCTGCAACACCGTAGGGAGTTCCAAAGCACGAGGAGAATTTAACCCTCATCCCACTGTACACACTCTCATTCTATAGATATACACATGTGTCCATCCCCATGATTTTCATCATCGTCAGCCTCCCCCGCTTCCCTTCATTACACATCATCCACAAATCTAATGGTGAGCTTCCTCCTCCTCAGGCTCCTCCTCAAACCATTCCATCTCCTTCTCAGCAGGGGCACCAGCCTCAGCTTGTCCCTCAACCTCAACAGCTTGTGTCTCATACGCCTTCAACTCGTTCGCGATATCGGTCTCCTCGGGCGATTGGGGCGCCTTGGGTGGAGCGAACTTTTGTACGTGTGCGTCGGCATCGGTGGCTTTGATGGCGGGGGCCTTGTAGGCTTTCAGTTCTTTGAGGTAGAGGTCTTGGACGAGATCCGCTGGATGGGGGGTTAGCTTCAAGTTCGGTTCGAGAATCAAGGAGGGCTTGGGTCGAAGCTGGATATGTGTAGAAGTAGAAATCGGGTAATCGAAGGCCAAAGAGAAGATTGTGAACATGACGAACCTTGACGAACGGCTGTGGGAGTGATGAATGTGCGCTTGCTGATCATGCCGGTAGCTTGCTGTCTCGCGACACGGGCGATCGAAGAGCGCTGCAATGGTCAGCTAGGTCGGGTCAGAAGCTGAGGATAGCACATACCGAAGCTCGGAGTGATTGTGCGAGCATGATGACAGAGATGGTGGTGTCAATTGAGGGTTGTGAAGTCGTTGAAGAGGTTCGGGACTGGGATTTCGAGATGCTGGGAAGCGAGGTTAATTTGTACACGTGATCTGCAAAGCATTACTGCCTTGGATTTTAGGTGAAGAAGGTGACATTTATCAGATTTCCAATGGTACCAAGCCTTCCATCCATGGTTCTAGTTCTGAAATCTCAAGTGAGAAATCGCACCATGTTTAGTTGGCATTCTTTTCTCCCGTCCTCACGACTTTTGGATTATCTAATTGCAAATTCGCAGAAGACGATTTCAGCGGCGTTTTCTCAGGGAACTACTACCTGCTTCATGTCTTCGATTCCCGTCGAAATGCGCACACCTTGCATATACTCCTTAGAACCATCCAAACCCAGAAACTCAGCAACAAAAGGGGATACGACCATTTGCACAGTTGTTTGATGGACTGTTATAATCTGTGGGAGGTACGAGAATGGGTCAACCTTGCAGCTGCCCGAATCTTGTGCGGCGACCTCTTTTGGATTCGACGAGGATAAAAAGCTCGTTTCCCATATCTGCTAACATAGAGATGACTTCGAGCGCGAAATCTCTTCTTGGATTGCCTGGAGAGCTGCGAAACAAAATACTGAAGCTCTGCGTCTCGCACGTCACTACCTACTTGCCGTTCGTGTGATAAGGCCCGTGAACCCCAGGTCTTCGTTCGCGGAGCAGCGATGAAGATAAGTGGGGTCGCGGGGATATATGCCCTTACTTTTCATCAATAAACAACTTCACCTGGAGCTGGCAAGTCTTCTATATTCCAGAGTCGACCTGGTGGACATGAAAGTGCTCAATTTACTGCGCACAATACCATGTCACCCCTTTGTACAGAGGTCTACAAAAAGAGTTCTGGTGGATTTATGAGACACTGTACACGACGAAGGCCAACCTGATCCTAATCTTTTGAGTTTGGCGGCATCTCTCAAATCGTTCGAATCGTTATCAGAGCTTGAAATTGTGTTTGATTTCGACCAAAGAGAGCACACACCGAAATTCTTGATGTTTTCTTCGCTTTTGCTTTTCGAGGTCTGTGGTTGGAGGGCCACTATTGTTCTGGATGTATTCCCTCACAGGAGTCACCCAATTTGGAAAGAGATTATGGCGAGTGATGTTGGGCAAATCCCCGCATTTGAGAAAAGATGCCTGCTCGAGTTAGAAGGATTTTTTGACGAGCGTTGGCAGAAATTTTGTTGCTACCTTCCCATCACTAAAGGAAGATGAAAACTTACCCGCGTTGCTCCAAGTATTCGGTCAATTAGCCGCGTGAGGCAGACTAGACGTGGCACCGAGACTGGGATCCCAGAGGGCAGTTTTGTACAAGCTCATCGCTGGTCCCTTTTGTATAATGTGAATTGAGCTGTAGCGAAAGATAAGGAGCTTGTAGGACTTGATTTGTGGGGTGGCTTAGAAGAGAAAGTGGATGCGTTAGGCTTATCTCAGTGCCTCCCAGATTATGCCGTGACATAGCATTGCATGATAATACGGCAGGGAATGGAGAGAGAGATGTGCACCGGCCTAATCCTCTGTCACTCGCTTTGAAGGCCACTTCCGTCATCCGTCCCTGATTTTGCGTTGAGTATCGAAGTCGTGCTATAGACACACTAGCTAATTCTGTCGCCCTAGCCGGCATTGGAGTCAATAAACAGACAGAGATACGCAAATTGTGATCTGTTTCGTGAGGATTCCTAAGCAAGGAAACTATAAAAGCCTGAGACAATTTGCGAAAACGAGATGCTTTTTCTCTAGTAGCCAACATAAAGCCAGTGCTGAAAACCAATAATCGTAGGTATATAAGTAGAACGGGAGTATTACAAAGTGACCACAAAGCTATCTTTTCTTCTTAACTATCCTATTCGTATTAAAATCTTGTAATACTATACCCCCGCCTTCCTAAAAGGAAACTTAAAGCCTCCCTTTCGCTTAGAGAAGGAGTTCTGTGACGGTTTGGGCAGCGCCAATTGGCAGGGCCATATGAAACGACGCTAGGGTTGGCCGAAGGGTACAAAGGGTCATTAGATCCTCACATTCTCTCCTTTCTTCCCTAGCTTAGTATTTTACTATATACCGTGATCTTTGAACTCTGCGCTTTAGACCTTTGCATCGATCCCGCCGTCACAAGTTCCTTAGTAAGAGCTTTAACTTGCAGTAGTTCACGCAAATTCTTAACTAGATCTAAAGATATAATTCAGTAGCTTAGATTTATAGTAAGTATTTTAAGGAGTAAAGAATACTTGCTTAGTATTCTCTCCTTACTCCTCTTGACCTTGTTAAACTACTCGATCATCTTTATAGCGGCATCCCCCTTCTTAGAACGAATATTTGCGATCTTCTAATTACTAGGGGGTAATAATAGCTATATACTAAGAACTAAATATTATATTAACCGTTCTTCGAACGTTGTCAGGAAATAGTGAGCTTGACTGCAAAGTTAGAGGTATGTCAGCTTAGCTGTCAGGGTATTCGGTCGAGGCTGTGTGATTCACATTGCACGGAGAGATTCTATGTAAAACCTTCTAAAAGGTGCAAATTATTTTTTATTCATTCTTGCGAGATAGGCCTCTACGCTGATCTCCCTCAGGAGACTAGCCTTGTCCTCTACCTGCTTCTCTATTTGGATCTGATACATCCTCATCTTTTCATGGAGTGCAGGAATAAAGGCACCTAAGAATCTGATGGCGAGAAGAGCCGCATTAACGGAGTTATTGATCCCCACCGTGGCAGTCGGTACGCCTCGCTATCCTTTGTTACCCTCTTGATAGTAAAAAAGAGAAAAAGAAGGGATTAAGGTCTAGGATCAGTTAACTTACAGGCATTTGAACAATGCTTAGCAAAGAATCCAACCCATCCAAATGCGTGGCTTTGACCGGGATACCGATAACGGGCAACGGCGTATACGCTGCCAGCATGCCAGGCAAATGTGCAGCTGCTCCCGCTGCCGCGATAATAATTTTAATGCCACGAGCAGCGGCTTGCGTGGCGACCTCACCCGTAAGTAAGGAAAGCAAGCCTAACCCGAAGCTGAGCCGGGCTTGAGGGAACAGTGCGAGTCACGTGATCATACGAGGTAGTAAGTGTCCAGATTCCGACGGTGCGACAAGCCTATCCGGCAACGACAGGGCTATCCGATAATGACAGAACTACATGACAACAACAGAGCTATCTACAACCACAAACCCCGTCGTCCTTCAAAGCGCGCTCTGTTCGTTTGCCCACGACCTGAGGTACCCAATTGTCAGCTCGTAGCTTTTTCGATGAATGCGGTCACCATATAGTCCAACCTAGTCACACCATGCCGCAAAAACGCCAGTCGAATCGAATCTGTCTCTTTGCAATTGTTTTCGAGAGGATCGTCTTATATGTCGTACAAGCAACTATACCGTTAGTCTCAAGAACAATCACAGAGCCTTAGTGCAAGGGAGTAATCTGCGAATTGACTTGGTATTTTCTGAGTACTTCTATGATAAGAGTCCTTATAAAGGCCCAACCACGAGGAAATGTTCATGACTTGTCTATGATTACAAGGCTTCTCCGCAAGCCATGCCAAACTCCCCAAATACCACCAGCCATTATGCGTAGAAGTTGACAGTGTCTGTAATTCGTTAGTAAGAGTTCTCATTAAGGGGAATGGAAGCGACATACCCTTCTTCTTAGCCTGGACCTCCGCAATAGCATCAACATAATGCTCATGACCAATCTTATTCTTCCCCATTCTCAACGCAATCATACCGGCCTCCACACAAACAGCCTTCAACTGCGCACCACCAAACTCATCCGTACTTCTAGCCAACTCAGGCCAATTAACCGCATCATCAACCGTCATCTTTCTGCTATGGATCTTCAAGATCTGAGCTCGAGCTTCTTCGTTGGGGAGAGGGAATTCGATCTTTCTGTCCAGACGTCCAGAACGGAGAAGCGCGGGATCAAGGACGTCGACTCGGTTGGTGGCTGCGAGGACTTTGATGCGGTCGTCGGAGGCGAAACCGTCAAGTTGGTTGAGCAGCTCTAACATGGTTCGTTGGACTTCTCGGTCTCCGCTCTTCTCGCTGTCGAATCGCTTAGTGCCTACGGCATCCAACTCATCGATGAAGATGATCGCTGGTGCTTTCTCTTTTGCCAGGGCAAAGCAATCACGGACTAACTTGGCACCATCACCAATGAACATTTGCACGAGTTGTGGACCAGCGAGCTTGAGGAAGGTGGCGTCGGTTTGAGCGGCGCAGGCTCGGGCGAGGAGGGTTTTACCTGTACCAGGAGGACCGTACATCAGAGCACCTGAAATCTGTTAGCTCTATAACCATATGAGTACTTGACAACCCCGTACCCTTCGGTGCCTTGATGCCAATCTTCTTGAAGCGTTCAGCCTCCTTCATCGGCCATACGATAGCCTCCACCAACTCCTCAATCTGCTTATCCAAACCTCCTACATCCGAGTACTGTTCCCGTGGCTTCTCGTCAACCTCCATAGCTTTTACTCTGCTGTCATACTCCGCGGGTAACGTATCCAACACTAGGTAAGAATCCTTATTGACACCGATCAAATCTCCTGGTTTCAGTTGCTCTGGATCAACGAGACCGATGAGAGGAAGGAAGATTGTTTGTCGGGTAGAGGTTTTGATGACGGCAGACTTTCCAACTCGTGTGGCATCGAGATCGATGTTAGCACCTTCTTCTGCGGATTCGGCTGTTGGATCAAGGTCAAGAAGTTCGACAACATTGCCAACGAGATATGGTAATTGCCTGAAACCCATGTCAGTCAGATTATCAAAGTAGTATCTCCCGCTTCATCACTCTCATACCTGTTATTCTCAATCTTGTCGAGGTTGTCCTTGATCTTCTCTCCCATAGTAGCCTTCTCATGTGTCAAACGCTGGAACTCGCTCTTCATGATTCGCGAATCATTTTCCAAAAGCCGTTTTCTCGTCAGGATATCTTGTGTACTCAAACTGTAGATCTCTTCATCTATTGGGTCCTCCTCCTTCTCCTCCGGCTCGGCATCCTTCATCTCAGCATCGCCATTCTGATCCGACTTCTTCTTGTCCTTGTCGCCATCGTCCTTCTTGTCTTCCTTCTGCTCGCGTTCGAGATCATCGAGATCTTCTAAAGTAGACATGGCGGAGTGTGGTATGATGCAAGGATGTGGGAGGATGTATTCGAGGTGATATAATGGTCGTTGGTCAAAGGTGGCTGTCTTGGTAGATGTTGTTGCTTGGACAGCTTCGGACATCCTTGAGCTTCGGCTCGCGTAGTGAGATTTCTAAGGCAGCTTTGGCGCGTCAGCCAGGCGAACGCAGCAAAGAACCTTCTTTCTCTTGCACCTCTAAGTTGTGCAAAAAATGGCAAAATTAAGACGTAAAAACTGTTCAATTCAAAAGAACTCATTCCATGATTTTCTCTCACAAATCTTTTGCCATTCATTTAATTCCGCCATTCCTCCGTCATTCTCTTGTGACCATCAACTGCACATCTCGATTAGGCTATATATCACGTGATACATATAGTCTCATTAGTAAGCGAAAAATCAAAGCCCCTAGTAGCCCAACGAAGATATCTTCCAGGTGCCCTTCCTTTGAAGTCACCCTCTCTCCATCCTCTTTCACGCTCGCTCGCCACTACGAAGAACGTCACAACTGTCGCCTCAATACATTCAAAGTTGCCGGTCATCTTCCCAGCGATAGTTACTGACAACCTCAACGACTGAATAACTTCTCAGACACCTTTACTGGTTCTGCACTGCGAAGATTCAATCGTCAGACGGCAGCGGCGCAATCTTCCCACATTTACGACTTCCAACTTTACGACTACATTCCTTCCAACATCACTCTTACGGCCGTTCAGCCATCTTCTGGAGTTCGACCTACCCGATCAACATCATTTTCTCGAACGATACTCGCAGTCGTATCGCGAAAACAGTCTTTTCACCTTCAGGCTACGGTGGCGTCGTGAATCAGCGGGCCGTCGACAACCAGCGACGACCTTCAAATTCACCAAGTGAATTCCCGTCAATACCGCCAAAACGCATTCTCCACTCTTCGTCAAGCTTTCTACAAATATACTCTGCGAAAAGCCGACAAAAGACCTCCGAACTCGAGCCATCGTATCGCGTAAGAGAAAAGAAGTCCGTCGACGGAAGCCGAAGCGTGTGGTATTTGACGAACTCGATAACATCTATCGGCCAAAGCCGTATAAGCCCAAGATGATGGCCCCACCACCAGGGTTGGATAAGGGTGAACTGGATAAATGGAATCAGGACCTGAACCTTCATATGATCTGCCCCGACTGCAAGGAGTACCCACCCAACCTTGTTGAGGAGTTTGCTTCTGGCGACATGGTCTGCGGCTCTTGTGGTCTGGTCCTCGGTGATCGTATCGTTGATACTCGATCTGAGTGGCGTACCTTCTCGAACGATGACCAAGGCAACGATGATCCGTCTCGTGTTGGTGATGGCGCAAATCCCCTTCTCAATGGTGCTCAACTTCAAACCAGCATCGCTTTTGGCGAAGGCTCTCGCAGCCACGAGCTCCACCGTGCCCATGGCAGATCTACTGCTGACAAGGCTACCAAGAGTTTACTTGCGGCCTACAAGGAGATCGGTGCCCACTGCGACGCTGTTAGCATTCCCAAGAATGTCTCTGATAACGCAAAGCACCTCTTCAAGCTCGTCGATGACGCCAAAGCTTTCAAGGGCAAGTCGCAAGAAGCTATTATCGCCGGCTGTATCTTCATCGCCTGCCGCCAGTGCGGTGTTCCCCGAACTTTCCGCGAGATCTACGCTTTGACGAAGGTTTCCAAGAAGGATATTGGCAGAACTTTCAAGGCTTTGGAGAAGTTCTTTGCTCAGGACAGTCAGGGCAAGCTGGCTATGGCTACTGCGAGTGGTAAGTTTAGTGTGCTTGATATTAAAATACTGCTTTATATTAACAATCTACTTCAAGGCATGCCTAGTGCAGACCAAGGTTTCCAGACCACCACCTCCACGAGCGCCAAAGAACTCTGCCTCCGTTACTGCTCCCAACTCGGTCTCAAGTCCCAACAGTTCGTCAAAGTCTCTCAAGGTCTCGCTGACAAGATGTCCACCGTCGGTGATCTCGCCGGTCGTTCCCCTCTGTCAGTCGCCGCCGCTTGCATCTACATGGCCTCGTACTTGCTTGGCAAGCCAAAGACCCCGAAGGAGATTTCGATGGTTGCGGGCGTTAGCGATGGTACCATCCGTACTGCATATAAATACTTGTATCAGGAGCGCGAGAGACTTATCGAGCCGGAGTGGATTGCAGAGGGCAAGGGCAAGATGGAGAATCTTCCAGTCGGCTGAATGGGTGATACCATAAGCACGATCTGATATAGCTTGGTGGGATGGAAAGTCTGGACTGAAATTGTGTCACTATTGTACCTGTTCAGCTTTCACGTTTGCGATGGATTTGTGCATCTGCAATTGATCACCCAGATTGCATTTGAAATTCAACTGCAGGGCGAGAATGGACATTGCGTCCTTTACTTTAGTGGCTAAATTATAAGGGTGAGGCCTGAGGGCATATAGCGGAAGAATAGTCATCGTGATACGATGACAAGCGTGCATTGGTTTGCGGATGTAGAGCAATAAAATCACAAATGAATGAGACCTCTGAACCAGCTGCTTGTGACAATTGTGATCATATCTATGTGAGTCAATCCACGCTATCAAGCAAAAGCCAATCCACGCAGTATGTCTGAACTTGCGCAGGTGGGAGATACAAATTGTCCCTCCCTCTCAGTCCCCAGCTCTTAACCATTACCCAAACCGGCTCCAAAAGCCCTACTCATCCGTCTTCTCTTCCTCCACTCTCTCCTCCTTTCTAATCCTTTCCCTGGCACGCATCAGGGCCTTCCCAAGCAAATTCAACCCCCACCTGTGCCTCTGTGCCTCCGCATTCTTCTCTCCGAATCCAACTCCCCAAATCTTATCCATGGGACTCGCCTCAACTATTTCCCTATCCCCCGTTGCCAACAACATAGCTTTCAAATCCTCCCCTTCCTTCAGACTATTCACAAACTTCCAATACGATCCGTCACCCACTATTCTCTCTCGATGCTGCAGCCAAACATCATTGTCGAAATTCTGGACCTGGCGGCCGAGAGCTTTCTGCTCTTTCGGCAACGTGGTAGCTAGGATTTTCGCGCCGGTATCTGGGTCTTTGAAGAGGACGGCTTTCTGGTACATCATGTATTGTTCCGCGGTTTTGTAGATGATGGATTTGTCTTCCGTGTGAAAAGGAGAATCGTACCATTGGGAGAGAAAGGCCCATTCGGACCCGTACTCGCGCCAGAAGAAAATCGCGCCTGTGTCTGAATCTTTGTCTGGGGATGTGGACGATGCCATAGCTGCTGTTTTCCTCACAGTGTTCTTTTTGGTTCTGCGTGCTGTTTTGGCTTTGGGCATTCTGATTTCGAAGAGAGGGTTTGGGAGATTGGGAGTGAGTTGAGCTGTGCTAGAGATGTCAGGGAGAGGGAGAGGGAGAGGAAGTAAGTATGTATAGCAAAGCGGGCGAATGGCTTCCCGGTGAGGAGTCAGGCCTAAGCCTCGTCGTACTTGCGGGAGAGAGCATGAGTCCAAACTCTGCTTCACAGGGTCCAAAACTGCGGTGCGGACTGGAGAGATATTTTATACATGCAAGCCATCGTCTCAGCCTTGCCAGGGACGTGGCGTCTGGAGTAGATGAGTGGAGGCTGTGTCAAGTTTTGATGACTCGACGACCTAATGCGTGTCGGCGAGCCTTTGAATGGAAACTCATTCTTTGAACCTTCTGAAGGGAAATGCCAGGCAGATTTCTGGGGGAAGGTCAAAGGGCAGAGTCTTTATCCCGATTACCAAAGAATTGTTGCCGTTGAAAAGTGCCGCTGAAAGAGAGTTTATCTGTTTGATTACAATCCCTGTGGGTGAAGCTGCGATGCCTCGGCTTTTCCAGCAGACAACCGATTGTGGGGACGTTCAAATGTCTGGGGGAAGCTGCTGACGACCGAGAGAGCTTCCTCTTTTAAATCTTCAATTACTTCCATCAATCAATCACATTTCAAATCCCCCTTTAATTAAAACACGTAGTCAAAATGTCTGGTCCAGGAGCCGGTTTCGAGTATCCTCCAGTGGAAGTCTCCTGGTTGAAGAGAGATGTTCTCCTCTTTGCAAACACCATTGGATGTACAGCTGATGAGCTGCACTTTCTCTATGTATGTTTTCAAGTCATCAGTCGCCATGCAGATATTGATTTTAGCAGGAATTGCACCCAGACTTCGCTGTCTTCCCAACATACCCCATCATCCTGCGTAAGGCCTCTCAACCCTACCTCGCAACTCGCTCTAACCTCCCACAGCATTCAAGCAAACAACTCAAGAAGTAATCGACTTCTACGCCGCCCAAGGCGCCGTCCCCATCCCTGGCGTCCCCAAATTCGACCCCCGCCGCGTCGTCGACGGCCAACGTCGTATAACTTTCCTCAAGCCCCTCCCTCCCACCTCCGCCGGCCGCAAATTCGAGCTCCGCAACAAAGTCATCGGTGTCTACGACAAGGGCAAGGCCGGTTCCGTCGTTGAGATCCAGCAGGATATTATTGATAAGGAGACTGGGGAATCGTATGCTAGGATCGTGGGTAGTGCATTCTATGTGGGACAGGGCAATTGGGGTGGTCCTAAGGGTCCTGCTACGGAGAACTTCCCTCCCCCACAGGGAAAGAAGCCGGATGCTGTTTCTATTCATCAGAATAATGCTGAGTCAGCTTTGCTTTATCGGTATGTACCTGTACCACAAGACATAGGAGAAGAGAGGAACTGATGGTTGCAGACTCAACGGCGATTACAATCCACTCCACGCTACTCCCGAGCCAGGACAGAAAATGGGCTTTGGAGGAGCCATCATGCACGGTCTTTCCACCTGGAACTTTGCCTGCCATGGTCTGTTGAAGGAGATTGGAGGCAGTGACCCCAAGAATATCCGGGAGTTCCAAGCCCGCTTTGCGTCGCCTGTTAAGCCTGGTGACAAGCTTATTACTGAGATCTGGAAGACTGGGGATGTTAAGGATGGTTGGGAAGAGATTAGATTTGTTACCAGAGTTGAGGGAGGAAAGGTTTGCTTGAGCAATGGACGGGCTTTGATGAAGCCTGTTGGAAAGGCTGGTAGCAAGTTGTAGATGTTTATGAGGCTGTGGATTTGAAAATAAAGGACTTCTGTATAAAGAAAAGCTTCCAGACTTCAGCAACAGCTCTTCTCCCAAATAATCAGCTTTGGTTCGGGGCCATGAGATTTCCCTTGCTGCTTTTGGTTCACGTGATGTAAGCCTAAACCCGCTTAAATTCGCGGCCTTCATGAAAGTCGACGGGTCCATTAACTTCATGCTTCCACCTCACCTAAAAGTGCATCAATATGAAGACACGTAACTCCCCTTCCATCAAGTTTCCCATCCCATCACCGAATCTTCTCAGCCTTCCCCTCGAACTCCGCAGACAAATCCTCAAATACGCATTCTTAGCAACATGCCCACCCCACCCAACAATCCGCCACAGGGTCCCTATGAGAATCGACCTCCAGTTTTCGCACCAATTTCCACCCGCTTTCCGAAAGCAAACTGATGTTTACGGCTATTGGGGCCTAGAGCCTATGACCAGAATATTGCGCCTCAATCGTCAGCTTCATTTCGAAGCAATCGATGTCCTCTACGGTGGAGATTTTGTGTTTAATTTCTCAACCGCTACCGTTCACGAAGATGTACACTTTTTCTTGAACTTAATTGGGGAGAAAAAGAGGATGATTAAGTATCTTGTAGTTTATACGATTATCAATTTAAAGACAGCGTCGCTGCCTCTCTCCCGTGATGATGATTATGGGAAGAGGAAAAGGAATGAGATGGATGTTACGAGAGAGGTCTGGGAAATTTTGAGACGTGAGTTGGAATCGCTGCGCAGCGTGAAGATTTTACTTGGGTTTGATTCAGCAGTGCAGGATTTAGAGGTTGGAAAAGAGAGGGCCATCGGCGAGATTATGCGGATAGTAAAACCTTTCAATGGGCTGGGGATGTTGGTTTCGGACGGTCATTGGAGGAATGAAGAACGAATAAGTATACTGGATACTTGCAATGAGAGGTTACAAAAGGAAATCCAATGTAAAGCCAAGGGATCGTAAGTACACAAAGCAGTCTAGATACGCTAAATGTTACAAAAGTCCACCTCCGTGAGCCCTCACAGCCATCATTGAATGATGATGGCCCTGGTTCCACTTTGCCCCTCATAGTCACCTAAGAAGGTGCGAATTCGCACAAATATTACCAGACGAGGCTTGGAATTTCCGACTGGAGTCGACATCTCCACAGAGCAGCAGATTGTCGACTGTTCATGGTGACCCACTCCTATACTTGTCCGAAAATTCTTGAAGACAACGGGCTTCCAGGTCGAACTAGCTTAGAAGATGGGTTCGGCTCGAGGGTTTTCGATCATTTCAGAGGAAGATCGTGCAGAAAGGGTCTGCAGAGGACGTCGAATTCGTCTGGATGCGATGAGGTTGGGTTGTCGTTTTGAAGGGATTGCTGTCCGGAATTGAGACTTGATAATCCCTTTGTTTTCCTGAGCCACTGGGAGAGTTCTCTTCTGTTTCAGACAGAATATCTATAACTATTGGCCTCTCGTCCTCAAAAGTTGTGAATTCGAGAAGACTGTTGTTAAGTTCTTGCGAGATCCTATCAATGGAGTATGTCTTCCATTCATGGTCGGCCGAATCGGGAGGCGCATTGATCTGGTCTAAAAACGTCGAGGACAAAGAAAGCGACGGATCGTTGTCTGAATTCGGCGATCTGCTCGTCGAAGAGGATGGTGAAATTGGTTGGTTTGGGAGCTCGTTCGTCTCCAGAAGACTGAATCTGGAAGCCGGTTTCTCAGTATCGGTGTAAAACGAGAGAATGTAAAGATCGAACTCCGGTTATCTGGGAGACAGACTTCTGGAACCAAATTATTGGCTCTTTGGCAGCTCATCAAAATCCTGGTTGTACCGAAACTCGTCCTCAGACTCATTGGTGAAGCTCATTCTCAACTTCAGAATGGAACTGGTCTACTGGTTCGTTGGATTCTGAGCCCCGGTATCTGAGGCTATGGTGTGTTCAATACCTTCTCCGAAACATTCGAATTATCAGAAGATTCGTATAGCTTGGTGGTTTCTACCAATTCCAGACGAAGATTTTGCTCTTCCATACGACCATTTATATTTTGGAGTACGGCAAGAATCGCGACCAGAAGTAGGTTCTCAGGATCGCTCTTGCGCATACTTTCCATACTCTTTTCTGGAGTGAATGAAATATGCTTCGGCAGTTTAAACGAAGGGAAGCGTCCTAAAGAATAGATAGCCATGGCTACTTGATTGATTATGCGCTCTTAAAAATGTGGAGTATTGAGATATTGTGGAAAAGTAGCCTATTAAAAAGATCTCCTTCAGGTTTGTAAGCTGACCAAAGTGCTCAGCAGGAATGGTTTCTGTCGCGAAGAACTGGCTTCTTCCTTCACTGTTCCGAACATAAGGCTCACCTATAGCAAGAGCAGTCACCAACGATTCTTCACCGGTCAACAATTATCACTACCAGGACTCGAAGTTGACATAGTTGAGAGGTCGCAAGCTTACCATCTTCTTGAACAGGTCTCTAAATTTCTACCCTTCATCTTCCTAATAGAACTGTGAGAATAAATCTGATCCTGTCATCTGAATACCTGATCCAAGATCTAGGTGCTCAATGAATTCAAGTCGAATTTCTATAGGAAGATTCAAGACGTTTTCAACCGTAGAATATAAGCAACGATTCATCCATATCCGCCTGAACAAACTAAGGGTGAAGATGCGGTTAAAGGTTCTGGAGACTTGAGAAAGGGCAGCAAAGGTTGCGCGATAGTTCGATACTTTAGGCTAGAACTAACCACAGTTCCTCAGACATGAGTGTCTCCATTGTATTCGCCATTTGGATGAAGTTTAGAGGAAGCTTTTGGTTACAAGGGAAAGACGAATGTGTGAGGCGAGAAGTCGGGCGAAATTGTGGCTGCAGGACATCAGGTGACAACGGTCACACGAAGAACGGGGAGGGCCCAGGTACGAGTTTCTTTCGTCCCGTCACAGAATAATGGACTAAAATCATTCCGTTCAGTTCAGCTGTCAGAGCCATCCGTTTCTCATTTCTTGTTAGATGTGCTCTCTCCCTTCCCGTCTTCCTCGCCCTCGTCTCTGGTTCTCAATCCCTTCTCTATATCAGCCGCCTCCTCCTCCTCAGAAGCTCTTTCTTCGTCCCTTTCCGGGTGCCATCCATTCCTACAGATATTAACTGCTGCCTTGAACCTCTCGTTCTGATACAGCAGGTCCAAGTTCTCCCTTAAAACATCTATCTTGAGAAACCGAAGTCTCTCGTTCTGGTTCAGCCTCTCCAGACAACCCTGCATTCCCTCAACGGTGTCCTCGAAAGACGGGCCTCCAAAGCACCTCCAAAGAGAGAAAACCACAGCCAAAGCCATGAATCCATACATAAAGAGAACAAGCATGATGAAGAGCGCAGAGACCATTAATTCGATTATGGCGCCGAGTCCGTTTCCCAAAAGTTCATTGACAATCACAGCAGTCGGCGCAATGATATGAATGATGGCAACTCGAATGGGATAAGTCGTCGATGGCGATGAAGACAGCGGCCTCTCTGGCACAGCCACAGTTATCGTCGATGTATCTTTGTCCCGTACCTCAATTGCCAAGAGAGGATCGTCCGAAGGATGAGCCGCGATGTGTAACTCCATTTTTATGAGACCATCCGCCTCCCTCCTCCACTGCACCGACACTGGCACACTCAACTCCTCCTTATGTATCCACCAGAAAAGTAACACGGAGTCCGCGAATGGGAACCAGGGGAGGTTCGCGCCGTCCGTGTCTCCAATTCGCGCAAGAACATCGATTTGCTCTGTGATGTCCCCAGACCACTCTTTGCCCCACTGGTCATTTATTATCGGTAGTACATGATCGCCACCTATGGACAGGGTAAGATTGTCCACGTCCAGCTTGTAATCAAGGGCGAAACCCTGACGATTGTATTGTGAGGTTCGCAAAATCTTCGAGCTGCAAAGACAAGATATTAGCTTACATTTCGAGATAAGTTCTGCGCCCTGAAACATACTTATATACTCTAGTGAGAGCCTTGCCTGTGCGAAGAACCGCTGTTGGATAATCAATGCCATTGTTGCCGGCGTGTTCTGTCGTTGGGGAAGGGAGAAATGCCCATAGCAAGGCAAGGAGGAACCAGGCCAACACGCCGAACAGGACGATGCGAACGAGTTTACAAGGGCCGCGCATCGTTGAGGATCTGCTTTCAGAAGAGGAGGAGATGGTCTTTAAGGTATCGACTTTGTTCTGGTCGCGGAAGTATGGAACTTGCCATCTTCGAAAAGAAAAGGAAGTCTAGATCTTGTGGTGCAGATTAGGGACGAGGCAGGACCAGGCTGTAGCAAAAGGTACCGATCACTAATTTAGCGGTTTCAGGGGGAAGCTATTAATAGGCACGACAAATCCTAATCAAAACTCCATACGAACCTCAACCACTTGTAATTTTTGATAATACGAGCAACTAATTAATAATTGTAAGTAAAATATCAAATTACCGCTGCGGGTTTGTACTTCTATGACTCCTTGAAAGAAATCGAATTGGTGCGGCGTTGATTCATTTTGCCTCTAAAAACTTCTCGATCGCACTTGCGTTTGCGACCAAGGAGGAAAGATTTCAAGCATGGAGTATAGAAATAGTATTGTCAGTAGTTTTGACCTGGCCATTCTGTTACTTTAAAGCATCGTCACTAAAACACAATGGATACAAATTGCCATTCTTGGGAAGTGCCTTGAGAGCCCCTGAGCTAGGGGTTCTAAGCGAAAAGGGGTAGGAGTCAAGCTACGACCACTACTTCGAGGTGATTTGGCACAGCTTTTAGAGACCTGTGGAAGCAATTGGTTGGACGAGATTCAGAGTTTGAGTTTCCGTTCTGCTAATCATTGATTTCTGTTGTATTTTAGACTGTTTTGGGCCATTTTTGTCTATTTCTGGGCTGGAGAATCTCGGGTGGGAAGATGGTGGAGTGCAAAGAGGAACTGATGAGGTGTATTGTGGTATGAGGCTTGCCATACCTTTCGATTCCAAGTTGGATTTAACAGTGGGTCAAGATCCCTTGTTCTTCACCTCCAGCATGCGCAACGGATCCACACCGGAGCCTACAACAATACCACGAATGGTTATTGCAGGGAGATGAGATATATGAGGAGCAGGATTGTCAGGTGCAGTTTAGCAAATGCTGTATTTATTTGCTAAGAGGAAGCGAAAGGCTAAAGGATGTGCTGCGATCTCAAACATCAACCACATTGATAACAAGAACGCAAAAGACAACAAGAAAAGAATGAAATCAGCAATAGCAGAAACTGACAAAAAATATTGCCATCCACTTGTTCACGCTAGTGCCTGATGATCCCGACAGCACGACCACGACAACTGAGAGCCGGTCTGATATGTAAAACTTCTCCCCTCCGTTGATGCGTTTCATCCACATCCCATGAACCAGCCACATGCAATGACCTTGTCTGATGGTTCTCAGAGCGGTTTTTGGAGTATTGATATAACCAGTCCAGACAGACACGTACCAGTTCTCCCTGTCGATGTCGCAAACAGCTGCCGACATACTGTAGTCCACATGTTAACAAATCCACAAGTCCACTCAAGCAAAGCACCGAACCCATCAACTTAATCAAAACCAGCTGCCTTTGCATCCTGCTCTATATCACCAAACCCAAATGTGTTCTCCCAAACAATGCCTCGAAGGACATAAATTCTTTTGCCTTGCCAGGTTGCGCTAGAAGTCTGATGCCGAGTTCGATACACAGCAGGGAAAGTTTCGCACCACAAGCCAAGAGTGCTTGCTATTCACCTACTTTCTTTTTTTGGAGTAGCTTGAAGATGTGCGGAATGAAGGAACGATAGATAGAATGAGGAAAGTTGAGAAAGAATGGAGGAAGTCCCTAGCTCAGAGCACAATCACTCCAAATACAGAGGATGCAGTTTCCTACTCTCAGTTACAGTACTGTACATAAAGAAAGATATAAATGAGATGAGATCAACGCTGATAATGGCCTCCGGTTATTACCACCGTGATAAAATTCTCATTGAGGGGGCTGCTACACTCGAACCTATGTTGTATCCCAGACGATGGCACAAATTCATAGAAATGTCTAAAGGTTTTGGGAAGCTGAAGTCCAGATTCCCAAGCATCCAATTACAAAGGGAAATTTTTCAGTAAAACTGTAGCAACAGAAAGGGAAGCGGCCATGGTAACGGCGGCGACGATAGTAAAAAGGGAAGTAAAAGGATGGATACCAAACTTGTAAAGGCAACGATGCTTCCAACTTAGAAGAGACTTAGCAAGTGGGATGAAAAGGATCTGGATCTTTCGGGACTGGCTAATCTCCATACTTGAACGCACCACCTTGTAAGTTTGCAATTGCTCTTGCACGTCAGGGCCTCTTCTATGGTTTATATATCAAGCTCCATCACAGATAATAATAGCCCTAATTTAAGTTTCAAAATTCCGGGAGCTTTCCAAAGTAAAGTTGTGCTAAAGAGGATATTCATTTTCATTATAAACTGCAAGCTATGAAATGCAACGCGCTCAATTCATCATCAGTATCGTTTCTTCATCGCTCCCTTTGGATTCCATTATCGATCACTTTTCCACCGTCCCTCCCAATCGCTTATAACAGGGACCGCTTATGTCTTAACATCAGGCTCAGTTCGTCCGATGTGCTCCTGGAACTTCAACAACTCAGTAGCAAACGAGATGTTAGACTTCAAGAAGTCCTGGGCATCCATGCCATACGCCTTCTCATCGCTTGTGTGCTTCTCGATGTACAATCGGATCGTGGCTCCTGAGCTGCCGGTTCCGGAAAGACGGACGACGATCCGGGAGCCATCGGAGAACTTGACGTAGAGACCTTGGTTGGAGGACACGCTGCCGTCGAGATCGGTATAGGAGAAGTCGCCTGCTTCTTGGACTGTGCGATCTATAATCTATAAGTTTCTGCTTGCAATTGCAGTCATTGAGAGGACTTACCTCCAATCTTCGATCCGACGAATGATTTGTCTTGAATCTTTGCATCCAAATCCTTGACTACCTTGGCTGCACCCTCAGAGGTTACATTCTCATAATCGTATCTCGTGAAGAAAGTTCGTCCATACGTCATCCAGAAGTCGTGTTGGATCTTGGCGATGCTGGGTGTAACACCTGGGTTGGACTCGCCAATAGCGGCGATAATGTTCAACCACGCAACAACAGCCCACAGACCATCTTTCTCACGAATGTGGTTGCTGCCTGTACCGAACGATTCTTCACCGCAGATGGAGAGCTTGTCGGCATCGAAGAGAGCGCAGAAGAACTTCCAGCCTGTAGGAACTTCGTAGCAGTTGAGTCCTTGAGCCTTGGCGACCAAGTCAACCGCACCGGAAGTTGGCATGCTGCGGGCAAGACCGTAGACACCTTGCTTCTTGAAGTATGGGATGGATTGTGCATGGTGAGCGATAATGGCAAGACTGTCACCGGGAGATACAAATGCATTCTCTCCGTAAATCATGTTGCGGTCTCCGTCTCCATCACTGGCTGCTCCGAAGTGGATGTGGCCTTTGTTGACAGCTTCGACGAGAGAGTGGGCGTATGTCAAGTTAGGATCTGGATGGCCGCCATTGAAGTCGGGTGAGGGAATGCAGTTCTGGGTGCTGGAGCTTGGCAAACCAAGTTCCTTCTCAAAGATCTCTACGGCGTAGGGCCCGGTGACACCTGAGAGGGCATCGAACAGGACCTTGAAGCTAGAGTTCTTCTGGAAGAAAGTCTTGATCAGGGGGAAGTCGAAGATGTCCTTCAACATCTCAACATAATCTGCGCAGGAATCAATGACCTCAACCTCCAATGATCCATACTTCTTTGTGCCAATCGTAGAAATGTCGACTTCTGGGATATCGGCGATCTTGTAGGAAGTGAGGGCCTTTGAAACAGCGAAGATCTTGTTCGTGACACTTTCTGGAGCTGGCCCACCGTTCGCAAGATTGTATTTGATACCGAAGTCGTTCTTGGGTCCTGTTGTCAAGGTGTTAGAAGACGGTCACGACTTTCGATTTGAGAGAAAGGAGTTCTTACCTCCAGCATTGTGACTGGCAGTCAAGAGAATACCACCAGTAGCTTTGCGCTTTCGAATGACATGACTAGCTGCAGGAGTACTCAAGATGCCATTCTGACCGATCAGGAGCTTCTTCACACCGTACGCAGCTCCGATCTTGGCAATCAATTGCACGACTTCTGGGTTCCAGTATCGTCCATCACCGCCAATGACCAAGAAGCTGCCTTCGACGCCTTCTGGGATTGAAAGTAGGATACTGGTGACGAAGGATTCGGAGTAGTGAGGTTGTTGGAAGACGACGACCTTTTTTCTCAAGCCAGAGCTTCTCAATTATTAGCTTTGGTGGGGTGATGGCAGATAGTGGGGTCATTGCTTACGTTCCAGGCTTTTGGTCGGTGAAAGGAGTGAGGGTGACTTCTCTGACACTCATGATTGCTGTAGATGTGATCCTGGGTATCTAATTGAGCGAGTTTTGGGTTTGGTTGAGGAGAAAAAAAAGTTGTGAGACGAAAATGCCGCTGGACAATTATTTAAACAGCGGTGATCAACGTGGGCGTTGAGCTTTACGGACGCCGTCATTGCCACCTGCAGGTTTTGGAGGGGTCCAGGACCAAGCTCAACCAATCAGAGTTGTTTCTGTAGACAGGCACAGCGCCAAATCAAATCATTGCTAAAGAGAAGCAAAAAGCTGTTTATTTCGCTAATTTGCAGCTTCATTTCGTCCCTTTGTTCCTATCTCGGCCTTTGAAATATCGCTTCCTTGTAATACTTGGCCTCCGCAATGCTGTCTAAGATATCCTCCTTGGCCCTGTGCAATCCCTTCTTCGTCGGAATCCCGTTTAGAATGTCCTCCTCGCACCATCGCCTCGCAGCTTCCTTCATCGCGCTCACGTCAAGTATTCGATAGCTTAAATGCTTGATGACTTGGGCATACGGTTCTTTTCGTAGGAAGGCCTTGTCCATATGCACGGTGTTTCCGGCTAGCAGGGCTACCTTTTCAACTGGAGCGAATCTCTTGACGTATTGTAGGAGGTCGTTGGAGGCTTGCTCAGGGGTGGTTTTCGATTTGATGACTGCTGCAGTAAGACCAGTCTCACCATGTTTTTTTGTACACCATTCACCCATTTTGTCCATTCTCTCCTTCGGTTGATGGACCACTGCTCCCCATCCCTCCTCATCGAGCACGTTAAGGTTAGCATCCGTAACTATGCAAAAGATCTCGATTATTTCGTCGGTTTCAACCTCGAGACCGGTCATCTGCGAAGAAGAGTCAGCATTTTAGACGGTGCCTGCAGCGTTCGTAGACTTACCTCACAGTCAATCCATACCAATGGATTCGTACTTCTCGATTCAGGCATCTTACTAGTGCTGTTTTAGATCTTCAAGATGAAGATTGGTTATTCGCAGGGTGTGTGATATGTGAAAGAATTGAAGCCTCGTCACGTTCGGTGAACGATTGGCGTACTGTATGGTGGTCTGGCTTGTTGTAAGAAAATGTCGTTGATTTATATGTCCTCCGAGGGTTCAGTCTATTTCGCAATGATGCGTTCGAGTCGTTCAATGGTCATCGGAGAGTGATTCATTTTGGCTCAACAGCCTTGCGATTTAAGGTTTGCAGACAGATCAAAATTGGTTAGGGTGTAGATCACGTGAACTTTACTCCTTTCAATATTGGGAAAGCCTGTTTGTGTGTCACGTGCTTGCGTTACTAGCCGTCTTTTGTACCAAGATGGATTCTTCCCTCGTAGCTAGTTTCCCTCTTCAGACGTACCACAATACAGACCTCATACACTTGAACTCCGTTCCAGTCGTGAGACCTGTGATATGGTAG
>NXFV01001735.1:0-20069 GCA_002803225.1 Gamarada debralockiae
AAGTTACGAATAAGCTCCCTGATCTCCGAAAAATCGAGCCCTGTCAAGCTTTGGAACGACGCGTTTGCGACCGTGCCACAACCCCTCCGACAACCCCTCTTAATCTCCG
The DNA here is from genome assembly GCA_002803225.1 of Gamarada debralockiae. Classification (NCBI taxonomy): domain Eukaryota; kingdom Fungi; phylum Ascomycota; class Leotiomycetes; order Helotiales; family Hyphodiscaceae; genus Gamarada; species Gamarada debralockiae. The sequence continues at coordinate 110 of NXFV01001735.1, forward strand.
ACCCTCGCGCGAACCTCTACATTCAGGACTACTTCGAGAAGACACGGCTATTAGAAGGAGTACTATCTTCGGGTCCTATCGAACCGATAACCTCGTTCAAAGCCAACACCGAACAATTGTAGCACACTCGTCATGGCTTCAATTGCTCGTCCAGCGCTTCTTAGGCAAACTTATCTAGCTGCTGCTTCCAAGCGCACCTTCTCAACCAAGCTCTCCAGCTTCCCCGCCATTATCAAGCCTACATCGCCCGTTATCTCAAGACAAGCTCGCAGCGCATTCGTGAAGGATGCTCTATTAGGATCGATGAGAGCTGCTGCTTTTCATGCAAGCGGAAGACGCTCAATTCTGCCTCTGACGGAACCGCAAATGACGCAGCTCTAGTTCCTCCCCCAAGTCCATCACATGGCTCCTACCACTGGGCCTTCGAGCGTCTTATGTCCGCTGCTTTGATCCCACACTTTTCTTAGCTCGTCTAACTGCTCCTCAGTAAAGCAAATCCCGAACGCAGACTAACGCACAGCTAGAGTCACGTTGTAGGCTCGGAAGATGAATGGGATAATTCTCTAGAAGAGCCGCTAGTATCTCTAACGAGTTGCCGCTCGGCCTAAAAATCCTAAATAGCTTTTAATAAAATCGAGTACGCGGTCCTGAGTTAAGCCAGCAGAGGATTGGATGTCCCGTGCGACGCATAGTCTCCTCGCATCTGTCCAAGACACCGTCCAGAGCTGCCATCAGCTGCCACATCTTCTGCTCGCCGCTTCTCCGGCTGACGAGGTTGACGCCCTCGTATTGCCCTATAGGGCTTGGTTATAAGACCAGGCTTTTCACACCTAGCTTATTTTCGCCAACAGATCGCGTCGTGTCCATTCATAGACACGTGCCCACTGAGTTCGCTCTATCCACAGGCTAGTGAGTTCTAGTTCCTTCACACCCGTCTCTTGCATGGCTTCTCGATCGCGAGCGGCAATATGCGCTCGCTCCCTTTAATGAATTGCCTCAAGATGAATGAAACCTGAGAAAATCCAGAGTAAATCAGGGGTAGATGCTTGACGGATAATCCAGTATTTACGGGACGCTCCAGATACCCAGGACTGAACAGTGTGTAAGATAGTACTGTACACAGTCCGTATACTGCCCACATGCCAGCATAAAGCACGTGCTTGATAGTTTCTCTACCAACATGATAATAACCTTAGTAAACATTGTTTATTTATCTCGAAATTTCCTATTCAGGACCCGCTCAGACCCTATGATGTAAGGAAAAGTGCTTGGCAGCATACGGGTTCATACTATTTTACACACTGGGACTGAAGGAGCATGTCTTAATATAGGTCATCAGGATTCCGTCGACGCGTAGAAGGCGCTCGAGGAGAGGGGCAGCAGGAAGAAACGTGGCGAGTCATCGTTTCCAGGTCGATGGTCCGATACTTGCAGGTAAGGCAAGCATAGCCGCGGTAGACCTTGAGATGTGGGTGGTCGAGCGATTGGTCGGTACGGAGACGAATATTAGTTGGGTTGGGAATCTTGAGAGAGTGGATTAAGGGGGTTATGCCCCGCCGAGATTCTGGATAGATCTGGTGTCTGTTCTACAAGTGTAAGGTTGACCTGAGATCCAGATACTGCTTGACCATACTGGCATGTCTTATAGATTAGGGCAGGCCCGTCAGGATCAAAGACGAGGTTCACAGCAGTCAACAAAGAGTAATCAGCCATTGAAAGGGGCAATCGAAGATTAGAACAAATAAATACTTCAAAAGCAGTAATAGGATTTTACAATTTCATCTAGACTTTCCATAATCGGGAAGAGAAAGGGGTTTCAAAGTCAGAAGGAGTAAAATTAGGGTTGCGCACTGACGATTTCCGTGTTAGACACATACGTTTTGTGAACGCTCGGGCTGGCCAAAGGGTACAAAAGGTCATTGGATCCTCATATTCTCTCTTTTCTTCCCTAGCTTAGTATTTTATAATACATCGTGATCTTTGAACTCCGCGCTTCAGACCTTTGCATCGATCCCGCCGTCACACCTTTGTTCAAAGGGTTATATGTGAGAACGTTATGGATTGAGAGAAATCTGAAAGTTGACTATATAAAACTGGCTAGCGCGGTTACATGACATAGTCACGTGCCCATAAGGCAGACTGCGCTGGAAACCCCTTTAACAACCTTAACCTTAATGCCAAAGTAATCTTAGTGCAATATTACAAAGAAACGATTTATAATATAAAGATAGATTATAGAATCTTATTCAATAAACGAAAGATTCAAACGACATTGGCAAGTTAGGCATACGGATATTAGAGGGCATAACTGTGACATTTAATATAATATAGAACTAAACTACAGCTACCTAAAGAGATAAAAACTACAAACTGCCAGTTATAGAGAAAAAGTTCTGACCTAGCCGTACGTCCAGCTTTATCCCGACCCTATTCTAGAGAAAGCACTTAGGTGGATCCAAGAGGTTTCTCTGTGCCTTGATAGTCGCCTGTGTGATCCCTCCCTCCACCAAATTCCTCGGAAAGAGCTACCGAATCATGGTCCGTAGAGCCTTCCCCTCTACCGTCGCTAGAGCTCTGATGGCTAAGCTTAGGCTTTTGACCCAAATGGACTGCTCGAACGTGGCGTTTCACGCTCTCAGGATTAAACCCCTTTCCCCGATGATTGTCGCAGCCAGGAAAGGTACAATTGGAATTTTGACCACGATGTGTTGTTCTAACGTGGCGTTTCATCCTATCAGAATGTGAAAACCCTTTCCCTTGGTTATTGTCGCAGCCAGGAAAGGTACAATTGGATTTTTGACCCTGATGTATTGTTCTAATGTGGCGTTTCATCCTATCAGAATGTGAAAACCCTTTTCCTTGGTTATTGTCGCAGCCAGGAAAGGTACAATTGGAATTTTGACCACGATGTGTTGTTCTAACGTGGCGTTTCATCCTATCAGAATCTGAAAACCCTTTTCCTCGGTTATTCTTGCAGCCAGGAAAGGTACAATTGGATTTTTGACTCCGATGCATTGTTCTAATGTGGCGTTTCAAGTTATTAGAATCTGAAAACCCTTTTCCTTGGTTATTGTTGCAGCCAGGAAAGGTGCAATTGGGTTTTTGGCCCTTATGTCTTGATCGAGCATGGCGCTCCATAGTCCCACGTATTGGAAACCCCTTTCCTTGATTGTTGGCATAGTCAGAAACGATGCAGTCAAAGGAATTATCTATATCTGCTGATTGCAGGTGGTCGGCTGAATTTCTCATCGAGGAGAACCCTCCTCTGTCGTTGTTGTGACCATGAGAATATATATTGTTACTCAAGGCATCGCTGGAGCTCTGACCAGGATCTTGCTCTCGGTGGGTGTTGGTTTCTACCGCGGCGGAATATTGATCGGCTTGAACTAGGGCGGGATCCAGGTTGACTGAAGGGAGATATGGGTATAGTGTTCGGTGCTCCTCTGGTTCCTCGATCCACTGCTCTCCATCTGATTCTGAACCAAAGGACGATTCATCATCTTCAACACAGCATAAGCCACAAAATGTTGCAGGACTAAATAAAGTAGCAGATCCAGCTTGTTGATTTGTGATGATGCTGAATAGTGTCTGAGCTGTCGGGCGATCTCGTAGATTGACATTTAACATTAGCTTGATCCATTTCAGAGGCTCATTATCTTGGTCTGATTTAAGAATATAGAGATTTTCGATCCAAAGGTTTACTGGTTTTATATTGGCGTAGAAACGATAGTTCTCCGAGTAAGCCTTGAAATTCTGGCGCATTTGACTGACTGTTTGACCTTTTAAGATTGTAGTCATCTCTAGGAAGACACAGCCAAGTGACCAGATATCAGATGACGAATTTCGGGCTTCCAAATTTGCAACTTCTGGAGCGCAATATGCTGGAGAATGACCAAAATCGGTAGTCGTGGTGCTTCTGCTCATATGTTCCCAGTCAAGAGAGATCCCAAAATCTGTCCACATGACATTGTCGCCTTTCACCAAAATGTTTTCTGGTTTCACATCACGGTGGCGGATTTTAGATTGGTGGAGATACTGAAGGCCCTTACAAAGACATCCAAAGAAGGTTCGTAGCAATGATTGCTTATCGACGGAGTTAACGGCCTCTTCCATATAGGATGCCAGGTTATAGTCAGCCACGGGACTTATTATGAGAGCAACGTATTTTGGATCTGTGTAGCTTCCAATCTATGTATTCTCATATGTGGTGAGTTCAATTCGATTTCTCAAGAGGTAAAAGCACATACCAGTTTCACACAGTGGCTGTGTGAAATCCGTTTAAGAATTTGGAGCTCAGCAAGGAAGGTCTTGATCCCTGGCTCATTTTTTCTTCCATACTTAGTCCGTGGAACCAATTTTCGAGCAAACTCTTGGTGACTGAGAAGGCTTACAACCTTCTGCACCGCACCGTACGAACCAGATCCGAGCCTTCCCTTGACCTCGTACGGTGCCAATTTCCCTTTCTCAAAATACAAGTGTCCTCCTCTTTCACAATTTTCCAAATGAAGTGTCTTGGTAAGCACGGCAGACTGATGATGCAAAAATTCAGTCTGTATTTTGCTACTAATCGCAGAGGGAAACGATGTCGCGTCGAAAGGGAAGGAGATGTCCGTGATATTGCTCGCTAGAAACTCGTCGAGAAGCTCAAGGTGATTGATAATACGGAGGACAGTATACAAGCGGGGTGCTCGACTATAGGAAGCACGGTTGCTGTTCCGTAACAGAAATGAGACCTGTGCGAGATCTGCGTCTGTGAAAGCAGTTGCGCGGCCGTCCGTGAAAAATTCTTCAAGCCGTCCATCAATGCTGCGAGGCGTTCTTGACAATACCGCAGGATTTCCAGTACTATCTGTGATGTTCATAAGATTGGCGAAATTATATGTTGATTGAGCACCGTCGTAGAACGCCATTTGGTCTGCGCTTCTCGGCATCTGTCGCTCTAGAAAAGACTCCAGCTCCCAAGCGAAGAGTTCGTGTAACTGTGAAGGCCGTGAGGCTGTCTCTGTCGTAGACAAAATCCACCGATAGTGCACGCGTCGAGGGTGTAAGGAACTTGTCGGATACCTCGTCCTCACTCGTGCAAGGTTGTAGCTGCTTCACAGTTTTAGCAAGACGGGAAGATGTGCTTCTTCATGCTCTCAATCGCAAACTTCCTGGGAATTTGCGTGTCATCCGCGATTGATCCTTGTCCCAGAGCCGCCCTAGGCTTTTCCGGGACAAAAATCACACTGGTTGGTTGTGTTTGCCATCTGCCCTCGAGCGTTTATTGGATCTTGCGACAAGGCAGACAGCGGAGCCTGCGAAGTGGTCTATTGACAAGGGGCCCCAATACGTTCACCCAATAGCGCTAACCTACGACTGAATTGGAGCTTGAACGATTTCCACGTATTATGTCATAATCTGGACTAGTGTAAGGTCTTTAGGCTCTATATATCTATTAAAGTAGAACCTAGAGATAGGTGTTAGTCTCAGGTATAACCTCCTAGGATTACCGCGTAAGATAACTTGTTGGAATATGTAGTTATTTGACTTTGTTGATTGAAGTAAGGCTGGAAGCTAAATACAGACCGTCTTGGTCACGTGATCTAGCATCTCACGTGATATCTATAAGCAGAACTAGAGTATTTACAACAGTTTCGATATAAATACCCAAGCCAAACATTTCATTTATAAAAATAGAAATGCTATCCAATCGTTCCCAATTCCATTAACTCATTCTCGTCTTCCTTAAACTTCAAGAACGAAGCTTTCCATTTCAATCAGTCTACGGCCACCCTCGAACTTAATATTAAGCACAGCAACTAAGTTGCCAGTTACTTCCTTCCCGTCTTTCACAGCAGAAAATTTGACAATGTGAGCTACGGTTCCAGACTTGCCCTCCGGATCAGCGGGGTTGACAACGAAACTCTGGCTAATAAGCTGTCGGTTGGACAGCTCCTTGCGTGTTTGAACTACGAATTCGCGGAATGTATTGAAGTCTATCAAATGTCCATCCTCGCTGATTACAGGAAGAGCTCTAGTTAGCATTTTTACAACTCGCTATAATAAAAGAAAAAGAACAGCAGGTGGAGTGAGAGAGATAAGAGAAGAGTGCTTACTTCTGTTTGATATCACGGGCATAGAATATGTTGAACGCTAGGTCGAAAATCTCCTCATTGTCTTGGATAGCCACTAGGTAAAAATTGTTGGATGCGAACGCTTGCAGGGAGATCAAAGGTTCATGGTGTCTATTGGAGGCTGGTCCGGTACGTTGATGCTTTGCTGCCGAATCTTGGTCCGTTCCAGTCGATCGTTCATGCTTCCTGCTGGATGTCCAAGAATAAGAGCCCATGATGGAAGTAGTCGAAAAGCGTAAAAAATAATATGGAGATTTAATGTGATAGAAGAAAAGAAGATTTGTTTAAAAAGATAGGTTTGGATTGGGAATGTATTGAATAGACAATTAGATGGCGTTCTAAAACAAGACTTTATATACTGGTTCGAATATATTAAGCTCTCTACTGATTAAATCTTACTAGTAACACCTGACCAGAAGGCTGAATCTAAGCGGTGTGTAAGACATAAGCAGCACTTATTAAAGCGGCACTTGTTTCTTTGAAGATATCAGCAATTACTTGTTTAAGCAGTATATAAATAGAATTTCAATATTAGATTGAGTATTTTATACTGACTCCTTTAAAGCCTATGAGACGCGGAAGAGAAAGGCGGGGACATAGTCTAAGCAAAAATCGCAATCCAGCGAATAGAGCAGTTTCAGCCAGCACATGATCAACTTAAAGCGGGTAAGATCGGTATTGAAATCAAGGGATAGCTGACTGCGAGTCCGATCTGAGCCGAGGCTGAGCTGCAGAGGTGGGTGCCGGTTACGTAAGATATAGGGATAAGAAGTGTTGAGATTCTGCCGATGTAATACTTTAAAATACAACACAGAAATGTCTCTATGTGTGGATATTTTCGTATCTTGTATAAAGACAGGTAGAGAGGGATAATTGTCTGGAAATAAAATTGGGACTCTTAGATTTGATATCCATATTTAAGCCTCTCACTAAAACCTTTAAAGTTCTTGGAGGATGGATCTTTGACTACTTACCCACGTAAGCCGGGCAAGCTAACCTAAAGCCGAATCTTACCCGCACCATTGGATGTACTTGGCGTGTTTAAGTGGCTTAGAACGTTCAAGGCCACGGATATCTTGCCCCATGAAAGAGTATTGTTTCTTGGCTTTGGTAATGGAGCTTCACTGCTGCTAAGCGTACCTTATTCTAGGAGCTCGTAAACATGGAAATGTGTTACAACAATAATTGAAATGGCAACGACAAAGCATTCGACAGCGATATCTGTAGGAGTCAAGATTCATGGAAATTGGAGATTGGCGACGCAAACAGGACACCTGCTCGAATGAATAAGCAGTTGGAAAACCTTCATGGCAGGGGTTAAGTTGACTTATATCTTCTCTATATGCGTCCCCTCCTTGGACTTGCCTGCTAATGCTTGTAGCCACTAAAATTCTCCCAAAAGTTTCTTGAAACATTGTGATCCAGCCGACACCATTTGGGATGCAAAGTCGCAGCGGAAGTGCGGCTCTAGCAGAAAAATCCCATGTCGAGGGGAGAGGCTGGCATGGTGGTAGTTTGTTCACAGTTGCTTGAGACAGGGTATCAATGAACAAAAGATTTAAGCTGCAATAATGCAATAAAAAGGAGCAACACAGCTAGGTCCACCTGCGGGTCAACGATAAAAGTACAATTGCAACTTCAGTGTCATTGACATTCGCTGGTCGAGGGGAGTACAAGTAGAAGTTCTTCAAGACCTGCAGTATCTCCGATGCCTTCTTTGGTCCTGAATATGGTTGCAGGTGTTCTGATAGCCTGAAACTACCACAAGCGCCTCACCTTTATGCCACTAGGCAGCCTGTTGAAGCCCAGAAACCGAATCAGGCTACGACTGAAAACTAAGGAAGAGCTGAAATTAGAAACTAAGAAAACGCAGACTTTTCTGTCTTTCCAACTTGGAAAACTTGGTCAAAAGATCATTCAATTATTATAGCATCCAATAATAAAGCACATAACCCATTAATCATCCTAACGACCCACCTTTTTATCACTACCTCCTCAACCGACCAGCGGCATCTATTTTCCTCCACCATCTAACAAGTACCATACCTCACACCCCTCCGTCCTAACTCCTTCCTCCCCACACTCTCCTCCGGCCAAACCCACCCCCTCGCCCTCTTCGCCTCCCTCTTTTCCGCAAGCTGCGGTTCCGGAATCCACTCATCCTTCGGTAAACACTTCCTGCGCGTCCCCTCCGCCGGTGCCCCAATCTCACTCTTCCACCCCACTTGACCGGGCAACGTATCATCCCTGGCCAACATATGCAAATACCACAGCGCCAAAAGTGCAGTCATCTTCCCTTTCCTAGGAACAACATTCTCTTCACCAGCATCCACAAAACTGCCCTCGACCTCCTCGAATGTCGAAGTCTGGGAATCATGACTGGCGAGTTGGATGGTTTGGACTTCAAGGTATCCGAAGTGGGGCACGGAGTCGGCGCCATTGCGCACGACGACGAGCTCGATTTCGGTCATGATGAAACCGTAGCGGCAGCCATGCTCACGCATGTGCCGGTGCAGATGCGCCAGGCCCCGAAGGTATTCGACTTTGCGGTGGTTGCCTTCTACGCGCATGCCTGTGTTCCAGCGATCGAATGACTTGACTAGTCCGACTACGCGGCCGAGTCCGCGGCCGTAGATGAGCTGCGAGGTGTCGTCTGTGTAATTCGAGATGAATGATGGATCAGAGGAACCTTTGGATGAGGCGCGCATGACCAGGTGGCGGGGCCCCAGGGATAGGGAGAGCGCGGCATTGAGTTTGGTTGCGTAGAAGGAGTTGTAGATGCTTTGGAGCTCGAGCTCGGTTTCTGGCTGGGAAGAGGTACGCAGTGGGACGGGGAGTGAGAGGGTTGGGAGGTTGATGTTTAGAAGTGCGTGCAGGCCCGGGATGGAGCTGATGGTTGCAGGGGTGAAGGAGGTCCAGGGTCGGATTTGACGGACGTCCCACCAGAAATGCTTGGTGTTTGCGTCGCGTACGTGAATGTTGAGTTGGCGCACCAAAGCTGGGGCTGGGTTGGGGGATGTGAGGTAGGACATCAATGTCGTTGTGTTACCATCATCGAGAGGACTGATGCTCAGGTCATCGAGAACGATGCTGTTCTGGAGGGGCGATGGAGTCCGTTGGGGAACTTGGTAGAAGTTCGCCGGCATGAAGGTCTCGGTCTGGGAGTTTGTCGCTGATGGGATGTAGGTGGGCATCTGACGGTAGGTTGGGAATCCGTATTTTCCGAGGGTCTGGCCATCGAGACTTGAACCGGAAGCGCGTCGCTGGTGAGTGTTGGATGCGAACGAGATTGGCGAGCACAATGTGGACATCGGTCGAGTCTGTGATGGAATGTTGTCTTGTTGCTGTTGCTGTTGCATGAAGGTGATTGCCTCCGGGTTGGTGTAGCTTCGAGTGTGAGATGGTCTAAAGCTTCCGGTAGAAGGGAGGCTAGCTGTCTTCTTGAATCGCTTTGGTGGAGAGTGAATCTCTTGATCCTGGGGACGGATCTTTGGCAGCAACAGTGGGCCATGTTGTCTGATGGGAGACCTGGCGGGCGTCGTCAACGCAGTATCGATGGAATCTGGTGATGACTCTTGAGAGTACGTTGAGACATGTGAGCCAGCTCGACTGTGGCCATGACTATGACTGAGGGTGAACGAGGCATCATTGAGAGCCTCCTCGAAAGAGAATGACGGTGGGGTAGTTGGCCCGAAGGAGAATTGGTAGTCGAAGGACATCTTGTCTGCTACCAGACTGATGTTTATTATTAGCCTTCGCCATAATAGTTGGGTATCCCGTGACTTACACAGAGGGATGGCGGTGAGGTGTTGGTGTTGGTGTTGGTGTCAATTAGACACTATCAATTAGGATTGAGAGGAGGCCAGCTCCAGTTGCTAACAGAGAGGCAAAGAGATTCGTGATGAGGACTGCTCCTCTAAGTTCGCGGTCTAATAATGGGACAAGAGTAACAATAGCAACAAAGTGTCGAATGATCAAAAACCAACAGATAGCAGCGGCGAGAAGGGCATACTTATCTTTCTCCAACAAATACCAATACTAAGAGGCAAATCATGGATCAAAGGAGCCTAAATGAATCTGAAACGCGGAGGATAAAGCTTACTGAGCTCATCTTCTGGCGTTTGAAGCCGCAGCTGTTTCTTGGTCGAGGCCCGAAGGCCAAATGGTTCGTCCTTCATCAGGCGCCGAATATCGCTCATCTCCATCGGGAGTGCGAGTGCAGAATTTCGAATGCACTACTACCATATGCAGCGTCTCTGAGTCATAATTAGAACCATGCCAGCGGAACAGTTCTATGGGATGCATCAGTAGCTCCATTTCGATATGCAGTGCGGCAACACGCTTTCTCGAGTGTTTTTCGTGGGGGGGAACAGCGACACGAACAACACCGCTGTTGTGTCGCGCGTGGATTTCACGAGACGCCCGCGTCACCCAAAACAACCGAACGAATCGCCGTGTACCTTTGTATTTTCGGTATTTTTGGCCTTTTGCCGGCCAGCGCCAGCTTAATGAAACCTAGAGCCGCTTCTATTATGGTCTCCCTCATTAAAGGCCGGTCAATGCCGCGCAATATTGGCGCTTTAATCTTGCACAGCCGACATTGAAGCGCCGAAGAGATTGCTTCATTTGCGGTTTTGCGCTGAAATAGAAGTTGGGAGTCTGGCGGTTACGTGTAAGGTTCGTGTTAGCCGATGTTGGGCTTTGGCAATATCATTGGATGATCGACACGCGCACAACAAGCGAGTGAACCCTTGTACCATCATGGACGCGCTGCATATTGAGAAGACGACTAAAAACGCAAAGAAGCTACATGTTCAGAGTCACCTCGTGTTGGCCATCTTTATTGGACCTTCGACCTCCAAATGTTTCATGATCGACCGTTTCAAAAGCTCTGACTCATTCATAACTGGCATTGTCTCCACACTCCTATGCGGTACGTCATTTGAGCATATCGGATGAAAAGAGGTGGCTGAGGAGCTTTGAGAGGTCCGAAGGATGATCGTCTGATCGGTGAACAGGAGTCTGGATGCATGCCAAAATGCCTCAAAAAGCGGTTGAGACACCTCCGGAATCGTACTCGATGACTTCCGAGGACCTCTCAAAGGGCCTGCTTTCCGACTGAGCGAGAACGAAGGTTTCACTGCTGCGAAAATATAATCACGTGATTATGGGGTGGCTGGTCGGGCTGCTTCAGAGAGCATTAACGGTCTAAAGTCGGACGAAACTCTCAGACTTGGGCATTCTGGTGGCCCATCATTTAGTTTTAATTTTCAGCTGAAGCATCAGATGAAGGTTTCGCTGCTGCACAAACCCTGAATCACGTGGTACTGCGAGTTCATGCTTGTGGCATGAAAGGTCTGAAGTCGGATGAAACTCCTCTGCCCGGCTTTATCCGCCCATCAATAGCCAAAATTTGATGGATGAGCACAGGAAAAGTTTTCAGTTCGCACCTCACAGCCTACTTCCTTTCTGTCACATAGCCTGTGCTACGAGGCTTGAAGGCCGAAGCGTGAACGGTCTAGAAATTGGCAGTCTAAAGGTACACGATACATGCTTCAGGTCATGTTCTGTTACTCTGGATGAGCTACGAGTGGGCTAACTTGTTTGACTCAAGGAATGGAAGCCTCTGGCACTCACCTAAATTTCGTACCATTTACATTACGTGATGACACCTGAAAGGTCCCTGTGCTGTCTTGTGTCAAGCCTCGGATGCCCGCCACCCCACGTACTTTCCGTACTCAATCCCATAGTAATACCAGCGTCTGAGGAGCTCTTCTTTCTCACCAACACTGATTGCGCAGCAAGTGGTCTGCTTTAGGTCACGTGTGACAGTTTCGGACCACTCGAATTTAGGGCTTTCTCCTTGGAGGTTTGCCGGGAATGATCTTGAAAGTGTTCTCCTCTGTAGTATTCTACAGCAAAGCAGACAATGCTTTAACTTCAATCTTAGGAGTTATTTTTAAAGATCATATGAAAATTCCCACGGAACGACCACGCGGGCATATCCTCGTACAATACATGGCGAATGCTTTACGAGATGCGATAGTGTCTCATCCTTGACTTCCTACAGGGCTGATGCGGACTCAGTTCTTCTGTCGATAAATACCCTTGTCGCGTATGCTGACTCCGAATGCGAGTAGCGAAAATAGGACTGATATCTTCTGCCTTATTTCTTTGTGTCTTTGTACCTCAAGGCTTTGCCTTCCATGTTTGCATCCAAGAATATTCCAAAGCTCTTCCTCTTCTCTTTTCCTTGTATCTATTATTGCCTTTGAATCGAATGTTAACCGGTCCACGAACTCGAAAATATCAATTTTGCTGGTATGCAAGGAAGACAATATGGAAAATGATACCAAGTCATTCGATATCATCAATATCGGAGGTGGGACAGCGGGCTGTGTGCTTGCTTCAAGACTCCATGAGCGTCGACCAAAATTGGATATTCTTCTCATAGAGCTGGCCCAGATATCACTAATCACCCACATGTTCGCAAGCCAATGGAGGCAGTCTTCCTTCATCGCTCGGACATAGACTGGAATTATATGACTGTTGCTCAAAGACATCTGGATGGCAAGCCGAAGTGCAATTGTGGTGTCAAGGCACTTTCCAGTAGGTGTTGCAATTAATTCAGGTAATCTCACCACGCGGGAACCCCGGATTGGTCTACAGGGCTGACATTTTACTAGGGAGCATGGATTCGCGGCGACGCTCTCGACTATAACGAATGGGCTCGCCTCGTCGGAGACAACCGCTGGAGCTATGAAGGCTTGTTGCCATACTTTAGGCGCTCCGAGCACCAATTCGACCCAAAGGCTGATCCAATCAACACGGACTCGACGGTCCCGTGTACACCTCCACAGCAACGACGAGTGGCAGAAAATATCCACTGCGCGAAACCGCATGAGCTGCTTGGTCTAGCCTTGGGCTTCCCATGAACCCCGATGCAAATGATGGTTCGCCCTCAAGGAATTGCTGAGCTGGTTGATAATCGACGAGATGGGCTATGCCAGCTTACTAGTGAAGTTTACCCGCTTGATGGTGTGACGGTCATGACCGAGACGTTGGTCAACCTAGTTCTCCTAAACGATCAGAAAGTGGCGATTGGCGTTGAGCTTGCGGATGGTAAGAAGACCTTTACTAAAGAAGGTGGAGAAGTTGTTCTATCTGCGGGTTCGTACCGTTCGCCGCAAATCCTCATACTCTCTGGTATAGGCGACCCATCACAGCTTGCTCAACACGACATTCCCTTGCGAGTCGGCCTCTCCGAAGTAGGGAAGAACCTGTATGATCACACGATGGTATTCCGCTACTGGAAACTCTTCCATCCCAAGAAAGGCCTCGCAATGGCTCACCACTTTTCAACGATCCATCATACGAGAAAGGAGGGCCAGGAAAGGAGGGCCAGGAAACTGGCTCGTCACTACCACCGTCCCCAACTCTGGACTTCAATGCGCGCTTTCCAAGGATGAAGGCAGCCCTGTCTCGGATGACCCATCCACTTCTTAATGGGCCACGAAGCCATCTGGAAATGAGCATCATCTACTCCGCATTCGGAGGTGAAGCCATAAGTCTTGAAATACCTGTGGATGGAACAGCAATCATGACATATTTGCATGAATTGCCTCCCCTCATCGCGCGGCACCATCACCCTCAGCTCCCGCGACCCACCGGCATCACCGATAATCGATCCGAATTACTACGCAACAGAAGCAGATCGTTTCGTGATGCGCGAGGGGTGGCGAATGATGTCTCGTCTTACGCTCGAGACTCCAGAAGGAAAAGAACTCGTCTCTTTCGAAATCGCGCCAAAAGGTCATCAGCAACTGGCTTCAGATGCACGAGATGAGGATATCGATGACAGAGTAAAGATTGGCGGTGCGACGGTGTATCGTCCTGCTGGTATGGCCAGTATGGGTACGGTAGTCGATGGTTCGTTAAGGGTGATGGGGTAAGGGGGTTGAGGGTCGTGGATGTGAGTGTTATTCCAGTGCCGTTGGCGAGTCATTATCAGATTGCTGTTTTTGCAATTGCGGAGCAGGCTGTTGATATCATTTTAAAGGAAAATCTAGCTTGGTAGTTCGGACGTCTATATCAAACAAATGGTGAAGGACTACCTGCCCTCTTGACATTGAGGACTCTTTTCCATGAGTTTGACATTTTATGGACTTCGGCCGTTATGCACCGCCGTAGAGACGTTGAAGCCTCTTCAACACCACTACTGTATCCCTCAACGACCATCTAAAAAATGGATAGTTCCAACCTAAAGCTAACTAGTGCAGACGCAAGTTGTCGCAGCGAACCAGCTTCTAAAGGAGATTCAAAATTCGCTCTCGAACTAGACGCGCCCGCTCTCCTCCCACTCCAGCAACAATCCCCAAAGCTTAAGATAATCACCTCATCCCACCCCTCCTTTTCCACTTTAAACACATACTTCCACCTCGACCTCCAACCTCAACCCCTCGCAATTTGTCGACCTCAAAATGAGCAACAAGTCGCTGGTATCATCCGCTTCGCCGTTTCTAGTAGCATCCAATTTACCGTACGAGTAGGTGGTCACGACTCCTGGGGTCGCTCGGGTGTCACTGGTGCTATCACCATCGATATGAGGGAAATGGATGAGATAGTTCTCGCTGATGACAAGAAATCTGTTCAAGTAGGAGGCGGAACGATTAGTGGCAACTTGACCAAATTCCTGGATCCGCATGGCCTCGTTGCTGTTCAAGGAGGATGTCATTCTGTAGGATACACGAATTGGGCTGCTTGTGGGGGCTATGGATCTATGAATGGCTCCTTCGGGTTGGGTTGTGATCAAATATTAGGGGCACGAATCGTCACTCCTGAAGGAGAGATCGTTGATGCGGACGAGGAAATGCTTTGGGGATTACGTGGTGGAGGGTGCAACTTTGGCGTTGTTACGGCGATGGATGTTAGGGTCTACAGCTTACCTAAAATACTTGCTGGTCTTATTGCATTTCCAATCGCGGAGGCAAGGAAGGTCTTGTTGGGGTACAAGGAGCTTCTGGATCGAGACTTTCCTGAGGCTTTTGGAGGATTGATAGGTATTATGGTGATTCCTGGGCTTGGGGCGGTTCTCATGATGATGTTTACTTGGTCTTCGATGGATTTGGATGCCGGGATGAAGTATGCTGAGAAGACTCGAAGTCTTGGGAAGGTGGTAATGGACACCGTATCAGAGAGTAAGCAGGGCTTTCTTTGCGATTCATTGCCTCCTCTCTTCACTGGCCTGCACAGAACTAATACAGAGACGTGAAGCTACCCTGCCTAAATGGACAGACGTCGGGAAAGCATTCAGTCCCACGGCAATATATACCAACATTAGAACAGCCTACGCCAAGGATCTCTCGGAGCCCCTGATTGACCTCCTCCTCAGACGTGCGGAACAGATCCCAGCGGGCACAAAGGCGATGTTCATAATTCACATGTTTCACGGTCAAGGAGCCAAACCGAATTCAGCATCTTGTTTTGGGATGCGAGAGCCTCACGTATGGCTTGGAATTCACGGTCAAACGATGGAGGAAAGCAATAGGCAGCAAGCATACGCTTGGTCCGATGAAGTGGTTGAAGATTTGAAGAGAAATGGATTGATGATGAAAGGAGGGTATGTTGCTCTTATGGGAAAGGAGCTGCCAGTTGAAGATAGCTTTGGGGAATATTGGGAAAAGTTAAAGGAGTTGAAGGGGAAGTTGGATGGGAGACATGTCTTTCAGCACACCGTCCCTTCTATTGCTTAGATTCGGAGATATTATCAAAATTTTGGACTTGAAAAGCCAGTGACTTTACTGATCAGCACCAAATGCTGATTCGCAAGATGGATGACGGATCGGGGAGTTCCAAATTTCCTCCCTCCTTGTTCTACGACTCCATTACACTCCTCGGACCCGTATATCTGGTTTCCTCCGCCGCGGTGCTGGACCAACTCATGCCCGAGACAAAAGTAGAGGCGATTGTTGGTGTGCCTACACTACTTGAGAACCTAGTTAAGGACCACGGACACGAATTCCCAGAGATTTCCAAGCATCTGGAATTAATCTTGTATGTCGATGGACCGATCTCGCAATCAGTAGGCCATTTTATCGTTGCCAATACGCATGCGGAACTCTCATAGACATACGGCACTACCGAGATGGGGCCCTGCCATATACTCATGCCAGAACGTGAGCATTGGGCGGCGTTCAACTTCCATCCCACGATGGTCCAGAATTTGAAGTCATTGACCCCGAAGCAGGTGCATGGTATGAGGTTGTGGTTAAGCGTAGAGAGGGCCAGCTTTGGGGTCAATGCGTCTTCCACATCTTCCCAGAACTGAAGGAATTCAGGACGAGAGATCTGTTCAAGAGGAGGGAAGAGAGTATTTGGGTATTTCAGGGACGAACGGATGATACCGTATTAATTGATCTATAAGATCCCAACCCTACGTGACCACCCCCCCATCTATAAGAGCTGGTTTTTTTGAGGCCACGTGGCAGAATATATATAAGAGCCTAAGAAAAGGAGCCAATTAGGGGTCATGTTCACCTCCTTAGATCAACTATTTTAGGCCCTTATTTCAGTAGTACAACACCACTAAAAAGACTATGCTTTTACTGTATTTGTGTGAAAAATCCTATATATTGAATATAAAGCATTATGTTAATTATAATATCAAAATCAGACCTATTATTCGCAATCTAGCTTGGCTATAACATATTATACTCCTACTACAAACACTTGATACTCTCCTACCTATTCTACGTCTAATTACTATCTATAAACATATCTTCTATCACATTATTATTACCCTTATTAGCGTTGAATTCTCCTTTGTTATCAGACAGAAACTAGTGATAGTATAATGCAAACATATCTATAGTCGACTTTTTGAGTAACTCACTAGTCACTAGGCATCTGCAGGCAAGCTCTTGCGCAGCCTAGCGCTGTTCTAGAGTCTACGGAAGTGGTCCATAGTATATAGTTCCGGTAGAGAGGTATTGTTGTTAGTAGGTCTATAAAGGTACAATGGTATCTACGGATGTACTAAAATTCAGCTGTGTCACTTACGGCCGTAAGCATATGGCCGAAGAGTACTCGTATAATAAGAGTTTAGAGGAGTTTAGGAATAGTTGAAGTTAGATATATATAAGGTCTAAATTACATATAAGGAGATAGATTTTGGAATTGAAGTAATCTTTGGGCCTGTTTTCAGACTAGCGTTATATGTACTATAGTATCAGAGTACTTATACTAACATTGTTGAAGAGAGAAAGCAACTGTAAGTTGAGTAGAGTCAAGGGCTAGAAGGAGGGGCTAGGTATAGGGTTAGGGAGCTATTGTGAAGGATACGAGAGTTCTGTAACGAAGAGGAGATTTAGAAGATAATATAGTAGGTTTGAGAAGCAAAAGTGCTTTTAGATAACCTTCAATTCGTAGGGAAATCCCTTGATCTTTATATCTATCTTTTACTTGCGTCGGACACATTCATTGATCCCCTTTCTCGCAAGCGTCTCCTGAACCACGACTCTCCTGATAATGGAAATAGTATTGAATATTGAATACTTAGCTGCTATGCCTCCGTAGACGCTTAATTCATCGATATCATGTATAATAAGATAGAAGGTGATTGAAAAATCATCCAAAACGTCATATTATATGACACGTGCCATATATAGGGTCTTACTCCTACGATAAGATTAGGTCCTGCGACATCAAAACCCTAGAATTTAACATGCAACACCCGGTCTTATAGAGCAATTAATACGGTATTATCAATCTGAAAGGCCCAGGAAAGGTGAATACTATTATTTTGGAGGAGAAGCTGCAGAGCTTGCCTGGTGTTTTGGGGCAATTGTATTTGGAAATGGGAGGTTGAAGTGCGGGCTGATAGTTGAGACAAGGGATGGAGCTAAGGAGGTCCCCGAAAATGTGTTGCAGATGGTTGCGAAGGAGAACGAGCGTGTGCCTGAACATGCACGCATCGAACGAGATATGATCTTGGTAGCAAAGAAGGAAAAGCCATTCATGAGAGCCGGGAAAGGCACTGTCGTCAGGAAACAGAATCTGAAGGAGTTTGAGGCGGAGATAGAGAAGCTGTATCAGAACAACAAATGAATTGGTCACGGTACCATGAGTGATATTTTTAATTCGATTCCAGAACTTCTTCTGTCCCAACCTCATCTCACGAGCTTGTAGGAAGTTTCGACTCCGTAATCTGATCAGCCAGGTACTCCTCTGCCTTCTTGTCACCCTCCTGCGCCTTCAGCCCAGGCGGGATCATAATTAAGTGTGTGCCCGGCAAAACTCTCTGTGCGATCTCGCGAACTTCTTCTTGCTCGTCTTCAAAGAATGAACTTGTTGTTATCTGGCGAAGGTCAGATGAATATTTGTGGCAGACATGGAGTCTGGGGTTAAGGATTCAAAGCATAAAGAGGGCTTACCAAGACATGAGGAGGTACAATGAGAGATGTAAGGACAGTTTTCACGTGTGTGATGCCTAAATAGGGAACTCCAGTCAGTGAATTATTTAAGGTGAAGGGTTGATCTCCTAAAGGCATCTCACTCTCGCAATTGGCCACGTGCACAAGGTTGTACTTGTTTTTGAGGTCCTGAAAATTTCAGCGATGAGGGCCAAAAATGATGGGTAGAGTGCGGGGTACCTTGATGACAGTCGAAATGAGTACCTTCGCAGCTTCCGAAGAGCTGTCTACGGTCACGACGTGGATTGGAGAAGACATGTTGAGATAAGAGACTGAGCGGCTGCCGAAATTGGAATCAATGTAGAAATGGGGGAGAAGTAGCGAATTGAAGGTGCAATGACGTTGAGGTGGGATGTTTCCAGCCCTGCCTTCTTTGTAAGCCTCGTGCACTGGTAGGATCACGTGTTGTTCAGTAAGGAGTCACGTGCTGATAATTAACTGATCTCAAATCAAGTCTGGTTTGCTTCAAAGGCAGCCTAGGGCGACCTTCATAAGAGTAATCTATTAACTACCTTCATCAGAAACCTACTGATGCTCTAGAGCTTGCCATCTTGCTGAATGCGAATATGCTAGCGAACCCCTCCTTTCCCATCCCGATACTCATCAAGCGCCGCATTCACTTTGTCCGCATCCAAACCCTCAATAACCTTGTACTTCACTGGCGTAATCTTTCCACTTTCCAACCAGCTTGGGAACACTTTCCAAAACATCTGCCCAAACTCTTGGATAGCATGAGAAAATCCCGCGAGTCGCTTAGCCTCAAAGCTGGCTTTCTTCTGTGCAGTGACACTCTCATTCGCTTCACCAGTAAGGAGATGCACAATAGTTCCTTTCTTCGAGTTGGAGAGAAGCGTTACTCCAAGGCTGATGTCGCCAAAGTTAAAAGTATCGTAGACATACAACAACTCATCGCCAACAATGGCACGGACTTGTTCCTCGACATCTAGAGCTTGTCGAGCAATAACGTGGGTAGCGCCATAGCTCTTCAGCTCTTCGGCGCCTGAAAGCGATGCCGTTGCGATGATAGTACCGATGCCGGCAAGTTTGGCGAATTGGATGGCTATTTTGCCGGTGTTGGATCTACCACCGATGATGACTAACTTCTGCGATGCATACAGTAGAACCTCGATATAAGAATCCTCTAAGTAAGAATACCTGACCTATAAGAATCGTATCTTGGGTCCCTTTTTTTTTTTAGCTGGGCCAATAAGCATACCTCGCTAGAAGAATATTCTTAGAATATCAGGGTCCCAAACCTTAAAAGCCTCCTATTTTACCCTTTACATAAGAATATAAGCTTGTAATTATAGTAGCTTAGACCTTATAATCGTAGTGACTAATAGCCTAAGGTTCTAATTTAATAATAAAAAGCTT